>JABFEB020000036.1:5781661-5816743 GCA_019775895.2 Stomatorhinus ivindoensis | reverse complement strand
GCTATTAAGTTCTCCCCAAGCGAGCTTGATGGGCCGAATGGCCTCCTCTCGTTTGTATAGTTCTTATGTTCTTATGAAACATAGGATGATCCTGAACTGCCCTTCCTCTAGGGGGTGCTATTTCCCATGCAAAGCACCATTTTGCTGTACAGGCTTCCTCAGCCATTTTCAGTAAGTGCTTCTCCTCTCTGCTATCAACATGGCCTTTGGCAGGAAGCCTTCTGTCATGGCATTAAATCTCTGGGTACATCCACAGTGCTGGAGACTGGTGACGCAAAGTGACCCACAGACGCGAAGTAGCCGGACGCTCTTCCTCCATGGGAAGACATCAGCATTGTCTAATCTTTTCTTGGGGTCGGAGTATATAAAGGTTAGAAATCAGAAACATCCAGGCTGAAATACATGATTTTTTTTTGCACATCACACAATGTGTAAACAAAGCAAACTACACACACTGCAAATATATATTTATAGATACAGTGATTTTGTCATAAACAACCATTTGTTTTAAGTTTATATGATATATTTTTATCATTAACATTAATAATTTATATTGGAATGTCTATTTGTTCAGAGCAATGATTTCTAAATTAACAATGTGTTATGAAATTTAATACTTGAAAAGATGTCTTTCACCTACTGGTAAAAAGAATAATTCATTTCATTAGTATAAATATTTTAAATGTTGCCTACAGGTACAACTGAGCCTCTCTTCATAAGGGGAGACCTTCTGCAGCACTGATCGGTGATCCAGCTGACTAAAGAGAGGTCTGAGCATGCTCAGTCTGGATCTGGGAGGAGAAGAGCCCCTCCCACCCTGTGTGCTGGTCTATAGTCTCATTCCTGTCAGTGGGAAAGCGGCTGGAGGTGGACAGAGGACAGGCAGTGCGTCTCCAGTCTCCCGTCTCACATTCACTCATTCTCAGTAACCTTGGTAATAAGGTAACTGAAAATTACATTTAAAAATAAAATTTTTAACATAGTTAATATGGAAGAATAAGAGTTTGTAAAATCTTTTATCATAGCTGTCAGACAGCATACAGATCTTCTTCCTTGGGGAATCGGTTTGTTGTGTTTTTTGCTTGTTTGTTTGTCCTGACATGCCGTAAGGACCACTATCCCAGACCGAAAAAGATAACAGGTGAAAGCAGCTTCGGCCATATGCACTGGAACATTGTGAACTTCGATAATGATAAATGAGGCCTACATTGTCTGTTTATTTAGCAACACGTGATACTACAAATGTATTATTAGATCATGTGCAAATTATAAGTAAAACAATAAAAACTATAAGGAATTTCTTCTGATCTCCAAAACGGTCACTGATACCCTGTTGGACGGCAGATGGACACCGCTACACTCCCCAAACCTCTTCTCAGGGACACTTAATTCATTCCAGGTATTTGTTAAACTTCATCACCAGCTCACTTAATTCCTTAATGAAACTAGTTTTAAATCATCACCGAGGTATTGATTCGCCGTATGAGGTATGCTAGTGTTCAAGTCAAAAACTACATGGGCATGTATGGTTGGTTGCTCAAAATACATTCTTGCATGATTAAAGACTAACACACTTAGACAGATGAAATATAGTTTTACATAAACATGAAGATCATTTAAAGAATTTTCTGTGACTTTTGCATAGTACTGTATATGTAAGATGCCATATTAAATGTTTAGAGGTAGACCTAGTTATCGTGTCATTCTAACTAGGTTCACCATAGGAAGTCTCTGCCCTTATATGTTCTCCAGCTGATGACGGGCCAATGTAATTAGTTCTGGCAGTCAAGTTCTGAAGAAAACACAGTTCAACATTGTTCCACACGGTGGCACTATTGAGTCCAGCAATTTTTCGAACGTTCCCCATAACCCATAATACCACATTAAGAGGCACTTACCCAGTATGAGGCATGGCATCATACAACACTGAAGCGAAGTGGTTCATACTGGTACCTTTCAGTTATTTCATGCAACCTGAACACATATAATATTAACTTGTATGTTATCATAAGCCACGAACACACACGCATACAGTAAACCAAAACACCCCAGTCACCAAATACGCAGTTTCCAAGCTGGGGTATCATATGGCATACTGGTGTGCGTCACTCAGTAACCCGTGCAAGGCCGTGCTGATACTGTTGTGACATTGAGCGTCACTTGTTGCGATGTTCAGTTATCACCACAACGAGGAACAGTGAAGCACGACATGTGTGTTAAGCGTTTAACTCGCATAAAACCAACGGAAGCACGACATGTGTGTTAAGCATTTAACTCGAATAAAACCAACGGAAGCACGCGCGTGTGACTGTGCTCAAACAATGATGTCACATAGATACAGACACGCAATACTGAGCACGTGCGTGAACGCGGCTGCATTTACTTTAATGTCTGTTCTATCACACTGATGTTTATGTGAAGCCAGGTTGTCATGGAAACAAAATTATAACTCGGAGATGACAGACATGAAAAAAAGAGTAATGTCTTTGGTCACTGTGACATACTTAGTGTGATTTCCATCTATCGCCCTACTCTTTTAGAGTAGTTAAGGGGAAGAAAAACTACATCTCTTTTGAAAGACATTTTCTGAGCATCGGTAGAATGGGCTGATGGAGAGATCAAAAACAGATGTTTAGTAGGAAAGCACAGGTGATGAACGGGTGATGCAGGCTACAGGTAGGAAAGATAGATTTCTTTGTTATCTGTTCCCATTAGCTGTTTGCCTTGCGCTGCTCAAGTGACCCGTCACACAAATGAGTCAGGTTGGCCTATTTATATAGAAAAAGTTGCCCGATTGGCAACGAGCGCAACCACGTAAAATCAGAGAAGATGCGCCTGTCTGTCTTCTATATCGACCGTCTTCAATCGGGTCTCTGCGACCGGCTTCACAAGACAGGTTAAGGCGTCCGAGGAAGCGAAAGACCCCGGTGCCCTAAAATGTCAGGATGACTCCTGATGTCTGAGGGCTCTTCACAGTCCAGAAAACAGAATAATGGCTGCCATCAGCAGCGAGACGCTGCCTGGGGGTGTTTGGCAGAAGCGCTGCAGTTTTTCCTGATAGAATTTAATTTCGAGCGCCACAATCAGATCTGAAAAGCTATGCATTTGCATTCCCAGACGGTGAAAAAAAATCCCTGCTCAATTCAATTTGTCAGATTATATTTCTGCTATATAATTGACCCCTTTCACACAGATACTTGATGATGGAATATAGGTAACGGCAACATGCATGGCTTTCAATGCACGGACTGTTTGGAAGTGATACAGCGGGTAAGCAGTACAATGATTGATTTAATTCACGACTGTACTTGTATAATGAGAAGACATTTACGGCTGGCCGCCCAATATTCCTGCCCGCGGTGCCTCAGGTTGACGTTTCTCACTAAGTTTCATTAGATGATAATAATTGTTAGTATGTGAGGACCATACAACGTTTTAAAGTTTTAAACGAGGAGAGATATTAACCAGAAAGGTAGTTTTCATACCCACCCAGGGGAACAACTTTGATCGCCACCCGCTTTCACCACCCCGCCGGTCCATAACTACACCACCGTTAAAAGCAGGGTCTCTCTTACAGATGCAACTGCCCAAGGGCCTCCGACCATGGAAATGGGCCTCCGAGTAAATCTGATACACAGAGGGCCGTAATCTGTCGAATATGGGTATTTGTTATAAGTCCGAATATATTTATCACAATTGGTGTATTTCGACTTCCCCCCGCAGAAAACATCCTTGGCAACATTGGGAGGTCAAGCCCGACATTGTTTTCAGCCCGGATACACAGAAACAATCCTCAAATAGAGCAGAACGGAAAGTGCTCAAAGACAAGTGATCTGAAGTGGCTCGTCCCCTCTAGTTTTCAGCCTGTTACCTAGTTACTAGCAGTGATCAACAGTAGATCATCTGAAGAGGACTAAGCAGGAACTGATAACAAACAGGGACATTGCCTTGAGTTACTCATATTTAGAGCAACGACCGAAAAAGTATTATAATCAGGTACTGTGGCATTATGGTGATCACACAATATGTGATCATCATTAGTGGGATCCCAGATAATGACAAAATCTATATACTAAATACAGCACGCAATTCTGCGCTCCGAAACACTATACCGATCTCCCCAAATATATGATAGGTGTCTGAGGTGCAGTCTCGATTTTGGATAGATTATACCAGAAATGGTGTTGAACCTATACAAAAATGTGTCTAGTGTTTTCATGTTTATATGCTTATCGTTAAAAGAACAGTCACACGTACACCACACGAGTAAACTGTACTATGAAAATGATTGTTTGTGATATTTACAATCCCCGCAACACTGCAGAGCAGAAATAAAAAATCAGTGCGACTTCACGCGTTTAAATTCAAACCAGAGGATTAAGGTTTTGAAAGGGATTTATATACCACGGCCGGAAAAGAAAGAGAGGACTTCCTTGAGTATGAGCGGTACAGGGTGCGTGCTCCTCTCAAGTGGGAGACACTCTTCTGCAGAGTCAAAGGCAAATCAGATAAGCATGGCAGACGGAGCCGAAGTCGAGAGAGAATCCGTCTCCAAACCGACTCACGGACGGTCCGCCGCCGACGCTAATCCTAGCCAAGTAACCAGAAACTTAATTCCAGTCAAGATCGACAGTTTTGACAGTTATATGGACGAATTGTTTTGTCAGGGAGCGGGTTCAGGTGGTAAAGCCATGGTCGGCAGTCTGCTGTCTCCCGTGCGTAATGTGGACGCACTGCCTCTTACACCTTGCTCCAGGAGTGAGCAGGCGATCTGGCAAGCGAGCACAGAAATTACCGGACTTCGGGGCAAACACGCGGGGAAAAACCCAAAAGTTGAACCCCAGCCCTGGACATCTCCAGAAAGGCTGCACCAGACGGGCGAACAACCTGCGTTAATAGACAGAGAGCAAAAAGAAAATTTGGAAACTCTGATCGGAGAAGCCAGCTCAGCAGTTCATTTGGAAAAGTTCATGACAGACAAACAAACGTTCGGGGTGGAAGCGCAATCTTCTCATTTCGACTTTTCCGCAAATTTAATGCATCTGAACGCGGTAAACGGCACCGCAGCGCCTCAACAAGTCGACTTTCCGGGAAGCCTTCCGGCGCTTCGCCCCTGTCCGGCTAACGAACAGACGCTTTTCGGCGAGGGCAGCACCTTAGGGATCGCATTGCCGTTCGTCCCCCAGATAAAGGCAGATCCCGGCGACCTGCCGCCTCTTACCGACGACAGAGCCGCGGACGGGGACGTGATGGGTTACGCGCAAAGCTTGGCGATGCTGGGCGATCCGTGCAGGATGGTAGCGGCATCTGCGCTTTGGCGACAGGCAGGTCTGTCGGAGGATCAGCACCAGGACGCGGCTCTGTCCCCTTGTAGGACCGCCGGCGTTCCGGACACCTACAGCGCCTATATTGGGTAAGATATCTGGTACACCGAAAACAATAAACTTTGAAATGTTGAATCAGCTTAAAATACTTGAAGTAGTCGATCACAAGAAATATTTAAAGTTCCCTCTGTAAATAATTGATTCAGTTTAACCATTAAGAACAAGGTTCCATAAACATAAATAAGGAAGTTATTTTAATGAGCAAACGAATAATTTTAGACCATTGAAATGAGAAGAAACACTGAACGAACAATAACTTTGTTTTATTTTCTTAGTGTTGTATGTAGCGTACGCTACTGTAATTATATAATTTCTAGTGCAGCAAAGCAGTACTTGTGAACTTCTCGTCAATTTACAAGGGCTTATTATCTAATTAAATCGTATTAAATAAATACGCCATTACTTATAAAGTCTTATACGGGGAATGGTAATTCATCACCAGTTATCCTTATCAGTAATTATATTAACGGTATTGTTTAGATGGCGGGCAGAATTATTTAGCATGGTAGAAAAATATATTTTTTAAATCGATGTTTATCTTTAAACGTTAAACATCTACACAGCGAATTAAGCATGCTTACATTAACTCAAGAGGGATCAGTTGAGTGAATTGTGAAAAGGAATTTCAATTCATTTCATAATTTCAGTTAATGTCTGATCCTTGTTTTCTGCGACCAAATAAGTTCTCCCTTCACATCAGGTAGGCCTACAGCAGGATATCAGAGGCGGTGTTCTGTCGAGTTGAGCTACTTTGTCTAGTTTGGCTACCTTAGTGTTAATTGATAGCCCTAACCCTAACTCTTACCCTAACCGAAACCCCTAAAACCTAACGCTATCCCCTAAACTGTGTAACTGCACATGCTCAAAAAGGGTCGATAGTAGGCTTATGTCTTGATAGGTAGCTCAACTCGTCAGAACACCGACCCGCTCTGCCCTCTGGCTCCGTGACACTTGCTGGTGACAGTGGCATTGCACAGAAACAGAGCTGCCGTCTTCTTTGCAGCGTGTTACCCCAGCGGGTGTGTTTCATCTGTGGGGACGAAGCTTCTGGGTGTCATTACGGCGTCCTGACCTGCGGGAGCTGCAAGGTGTTCTTCAAGAGGGCTGTAGAGGGTGAGAGGCCGCCTTACTGCGGAGGGCTCCCCCTAATGACCTTTAAAAGATTTACCCCCCCGTCGGTCCGAATTCACTGATGGATAGAAGTGTCATGCTGTGATACGATGTCCCAAAGAGTTCTCTGTAGGACAGGTGCTTTAAACAACGATCACTTTAAACCGGAGGTTCGGAAATAGTTCTAATCAGTGACAACCTGGCTGTGATTAATGACACCTTGGTACAGACGGTACTCAGCATTACAAGAATATCCCTCATTCACAGTGAAAACCAAAAAACATATATGTTGCTCTCGAGTGAATAACCAGATTCCTTGTTACTATTCAGCAGCTGTCTGATGTAGTTTTGCTTCCGAAGGCTCTTCATCTGGGACTTGGTGTTATCTGGTAGAGGCTGATACCAGTGTCCCTCGCTGTCCGTGATTATGTCACCATGTCCTCTCAGCCTTGCCTGAGGCTGTGTATAATATAACACCCTTGATTAAAAAATGCCCCCCCCCCCCACCACCACCCCTTGGGCGCCCTCTTCCTCACGCAGCCCGAGAAGTGGTTACGAGGTAGCTGCCATTTAATAGTTTAACAGACAGATTAATTGATTTTGACAACATTCCCTTTTTTGTGCAGGCCACCAGAAATATTTGTGTGCTGGACGGAATGATTGCATCGTGGATAAGATTCGCAGGAAAAACTGCCCGGCATGCCGACTGAGGAAGTGCTACCAGGCGGGAATGATGCTGGGAGGTACCATGTGAAGACTGTCTGGCTCTGATTGGATAAGAACCTAAAAACACCACGCCCACTTTACATTACACTGGCTTCCAGCCAACAGTGTGGCTCCGCCCACCAAGCCAGCCCCTCTGATCACAGAGCCACACCCACCACATATTCCCGCATTTCTCCTATTCAGCAGGGCCGGCTATGGCTATAGGCAGACTAGGCCGTTGCCTCGGGCCCCCAAATTACCTGCTCGGTGGAGGAGTGAAATGATTATTAGGTTTCTTGGTAGGGAGGCCTCCCAAATAAAGCTTTGCCCCACGGCCCCTGGAAACATAGACCCACCCTCTGCTATGTGGTCCTCAAAAAAACCTCTTTAAAACAGGCTTGCCGGAAGCCAATTGATCTGTAACGTCAATTTTAGCGTTCAGCCACTCAGTACTGAATATTATAAGTCACTATTTAGGACATCATCAGCTGCAACAATAGAGGTCTGTAGACAGACTAAACTTTGCTCATCCCCAAAGGAGGAATTCTACTTGAAAATGCGGCTGTAACTATAAGATTTCATCATAGATTGCAGATGAGCCACACTGGCTTTTGTTATCTGTGACCCAAGCATGTCCTTCGCAGGTCGCAAGCTGAAGAAGTTTGGCACGCTGAAAGCCATGGGTCTGACTCAGGCCCTGGCCGTCCCTCCTCTGTCGGGCCGCTCCTGCGATGGCCAGGCTCTGCAGTCCTGGTCCTGCTTCCCCACCTTACAGGAGCTCAGATTCTCCCCACAAATCATTAGCATCCTGGAGAACATCGAGCCTGAGATGGTGTACTCTGGCTATGATAACAGCCAGCCAGATATTCCCCATCTCCTGCTGAGCAGCCTCAACAGGCTGTGCGAGAGGCAGCTGCTCTGGATTGTGAGATGGTCTAAGTCATTGCCAGGTAAGTGCTTCCAGCCACGAGAAGCTAGACAAATCCTTCAAACCAAATGAATTCTGAGAAGTAACATTGGGCTCGACTGAGACTGAAACATTTGATCTCTCTTTTTTCAAAGGGTTTCGCAGTTTGCACATCAATGATCAAATGTCCCTCATCCAGTACTCCTGGATGAGTTTGATGTTGTTCTCTCTTGGTTGGAGATCATTTCAGAACGTCACCAAAGAGTATCTGTACTTCGCTCCCGATCTTGTTCTGCACGAGTGAGTTTTACCCTGATTGTCCCCCCCCCGTCCTGCAGTCAGGACTTTATCCCGCAGACCCTCAAAGTAACACTTTGTTTTGCATCCCACATGCTTCCAGGGACAGAATGCGACGATCCCCCATATCTGAGCTGTGTATGGCCATGCAGTTCATCCCTCAGGAATTTGCTAACCTGCAAGTGACAAAGGAAGAGTTTCTCTGCATGAAGGCTCTGATATTGCTCAACACAGGTAGGTCTGGCCGACTCGATTAGTTTCTTTCTCCCTTGAAGATGCTTCACCCTGCCCATGTTCCTCTGTAAGTAGTAATTCCCAATATACCAGACCCCACTGCTGTCTGTCCGAAGAAAGCAGGAAGCTAATCTATCAGGTGTGAGATGGTACTTAGGAGGTCAGGCTCACCAAAACAACTTATCATGAATGAACTGGGGAACGTGGCCTTCGCCTGATTACCTGCCCGTCCACCTCCAGTGCCATTGGAGGGCCTGAGAAGCCAGGAGCACTTCGACTCCATGCGACAGAGCTACATCCGCGAGCTCCGCAGGGCCGTCCAGCTGAAGGAGGAAGAGGGGGTGCTGATTCACTCCCAGCGCTTCTACCAGCTGACCAAACTGATGGACGCCATGCACGAGGTGCGACCTCCATCCGACTCTCACCAGAGAGTTCTCTCAGTGGTCTGGGTCTTTTACTGGGTGGCTGGATTGATTCTGCAAAGCTCCCCAGGTTCCTGTGCCACTTGCCTATGATGCCCCACCCTCAGAACGTTGCATTCGGAGCAGGGTTATGCCATTTGACGATATTATATCGCGAGCACCAGGATCTGTCCTTACGGAAAGATCGTTAGTATCGTGCAGTTTTATGGCTCCTACACGCATCTTTTGTCAGCCAAAAGTGTTTCAACACACCGATAAACTTGCTTTGGATCTCTTCCTCTCTCCCTTTGGTGCCCTGGTCCCAACATGCAACACGTTCTCTATTTGGCAACATCACGTCTTGGACGACGTGGAGGAGTGCGTCTCTGCAAAGAATTTGACATAGTTTTTTTCTTTTTTAGGCTATGTTACCTTATATGGCTTAATTTTTTTAAATATGGGAATTAGTTTGGTTGCACAGGTCAGTAACTTTTAAAAGTCTTAAAAATGAACATGAAAAAGAATCGCCATAGGATTGTGCATGGAAGAAAAAACTGACATGATACTTTTTACGTTTGCCGTATCGCCCAAGCCTGATTCAGAGTCCCTTTCATGTACTATTCACAGATATGCCTGTGCTGTACCTCATCCTGACATTGACAGAGATTTTTTTCCCGGCTCTTCCGAACAGATAGTGAAGAAGGTGAATTTGTACTGCTTGAGCACCTTCATCCAGGCGGACACCCTCCAGGTGGAATTCCCCGAGATGATGTCAGAGGTCATCTCCTCCCAGCTGCCCAAGATATTAGCGGGCATGGTGAAACCCCTCCTTTTCCACTCAAAGTGATGTCACAGCCCCAGAAGGTCAGGAGCCATCCGTGGTGGATCAAGGGAAAGACCGTTATCTCTCGTCCTGAAGCGGATGTAATACAGAATCCTTGTAGGGAGTCATTTCCACTGTAGACATATAACTAATATCACTCAAAAATGAGCATCTGTTATTTTTCGATATGATATCTTATGTTTTACACGTCATTCTGCCTCGTGGGTCTCATACGTGTTCTCAGTGCAACAGAAATAGCAGGGTGAGTCTGGACGGCTTCAGAATTTAATAAAGGACTCATATTCAATAGTATAGATGAAGTGAAGGAAAACAGTTTGTACTTGGATGTGTATATATATAGTGTTCTCATGGAAACTCCTCTGTAAGCCTGTCAAGTAGCTGTGTGGGAGTGCAAACATGACTTTTACGGTGACCCCCCTCCCCCCATCAGCTAGGGCTGATGGTCCCGTGTTTATCTGGTCTCACGCAAGACAAACAGTAATGCTTACGGCAGTCATTATAAGAACCTTATGGCCTGTTTTGTCTTTTCGCTAAAATGCAACATTTTGCTCCAAAATCATATTATAAACAGCTGTTTGTAACATTACTGTGATGTTTCTCAGCTTTTAAAAGTGTCCTGTAAATTATGTTGATGGACTGTTTTGGATTAAGATGTTTTCTACAGTTTTAATATATTCCTAAAAGGATTGTGCTTTGACTCCTAAAAGAAAATAATCATGGTGTTGGCTGACTATTATCTGTACGTCTTGCATATTTATTTACTACAGAATGGGTTAAATAAAACTCTATTTCCGCTCATTATTTTCCTGCGATGTGCATTATTCCAGCTCTGGATGGATTTACTAGGGAGTATTGTTCCGGAATCAGTAGTCAAGGTCACTCCACATTCTCATGGTCCAGTCACAGCATACGTGCTGATTTTGGCCGGCCTTCCACTTGTTTTGCTCTGTTAATTTTCACATTTTACATTCCATTCACATAAGTCCCTAAATATGGATTATGTGACGCTCGTTTAAGATAAAACACTAAAGAATGAATGTTTCTAATCTGCAATATTATTGCTTTCATCTCATTTCCCTGTTTGATCAGGAATTTTCCCACCTTATTTTGGTTTGGGTTCCACATTTAATTGGTGAATTTCCGTGTCACGGCAGCATTTATGACAGAGGTCGGTAAGAAGTGGTTCTCAGAATTTCATGGCACAACGTGGCATCATTCATGGCACTTTGTTCGATTTATTCTCACAATGGGCCCTTAATGAAGTGAGTGTTGATCCACCCTCTTCACGGTCATCTAAACAAAACTGGGGGAGCCCAGAGCTGCCGTGTTCGGGATGAGATACAGGAAAAAAGCCTGTTTGATAAGCAGTGACCGTACACGTCATTTGTGCTGTGTAATTAGCAACGTACACTGGAGAAGAGGAACACTGTTACCATGGTGACCACAGCACCTAGGACTCGAGGTCTCACGAGGTCCTAGACGGAGGCCGCCGGACAGTGGGGGGGTCTTGGCCATCGCGTGGCGCCATAGCCGCCCCGGATCTCTTGACGGATACAATACGACCAGTAATGTGTGTGATCGTGTCTCCGAAGGTCAGCATGTTCCATGCAGATATAGAGCGATAGCGAGTCGCCCAGTAACAAGAAAGGAACGTCAGGGGCCGAACAGAACCGCCCCAGATTCCGCAACTGCGCCGTTAAACTCGCCGAAGCGAGCCGCCGGCTTCGGGGGATTTCCCGCCCCCATCTCCGCGGATGCCTTTGCGCTGGAACAGAGAGCGGGAATTGGAAGCTCCCCATTGGGAGGTCACTGTGACCCGGAGGACGCCCTGGTGCAGGATCAGCTCATCTCTTTGGTGGTAATGAATCAGGAAAGAACATTCCAGGGAAGAATGCCTTAAAGGGACAGCCAAACCACAAAGACGGCGCGGCGATCGGGCACTGGAATGCTGTGTAGGCTGGAGCTGACAGAACCTTCTGTCTAGTTTAGATGGCTTGTGTTTGTAAGCATTCTTCGTAGAAATCATGCTCCCCTACAGAACGTGAGGGAGGGGCCACGAGCCAGAAGACCGCTCGGGTCTTTAGTGGCGTTACGCTCAGCCCCCCCGGGGGTGTTCGTCAAAAGCCCAGGGTGGAACGCAATTTCGGGGATATCTCACAGAAACAGAACCCCAGAAAAGCACCTAATTAAAGGTCCTGACAAATCTGATTAGTTACAAAAAGACAAACAATATAATTAGCACATAATAGTTTAGGGAGTAGGGGGTCTGGAGCCTTTGGCAGACTATGGCAATCTAGCACAGGGCAGTCTAGCACAGGGCAGTCGCAATCACAACAGTGGGCAATTTGGCAAACCCTACTCACCATTGCATGTTTTTTTGACTGGGGGGGGGGATTGGAAACCAGGAGGTAGCCTGAGAAAATGCACACCCCACACATGTAAAACCAGGGTGGAGATTCAATC
The DNA here is from genome assembly GCA_019775895.2 of Stomatorhinus ivindoensis. NCBI lineage: Eukaryota > Metazoa > Chordata > Actinopteri > Osteoglossiformes > Mormyridae > Stomatorhinus > Stomatorhinus ivindoensis. The sequence continues at coordinate 5,804,398 of JABFEB020000036.1, read as the reverse complement.
CCTGGACTCCAGAGGTGTGTGAGGAAACCCAGCCCATGTAACAGTCATGATATTAAAAAGAAAATAATCAAGTTATATGTACACAGAAATTATTGAAGAAGAATGAATTTGCTTTTAATGGGGACTGATCAGTCAAAAAGGAATTATACATGTCAGAAAATGATGTCCCCTGCTGACCAGGTAACAGAACACAGTGATTCAGGGTCAGCGTGGTTTGGGGGCACGATTTTCCTGAAACGGCCTTCTGGAAGTAAGAACGTTCCGAGAAACCTTGCACTAACAAGGGTGCCTTTGAATAAAAAACAGCAAAATAAAGCGTCCCTCTCTCTGTCGCATCGGCAACAAGGTGAACGATTCACCTTTCCCCAAATCGGGGCTAAATATTTCACAGCCGCCAGACCCGTCTCCGTCGTAAAATGTGGGCTTTTGGTTTATGACACGCGGGATGAGGCACAAATCCCAATCCTTCTGTTAAAACCCCCATCCAGCTGTTTCCTTTACTGAGGCAGCCAAGGAAACTGTTCAGCTTTCCGGCGACAGGTATCACAGAGGCCAACAAAGGTTTGTGAGTTTAAGGAGATCCAGGAGCTTGGCGTCACGGCCGTGACAAGGAAGGTATGGGCCAGTACCACAGGTCTGCCCAGGGGTAAAATTATTCTCTATGAGTACTGAGTCAGGTGAACAAATAAAAAAGTTTCTTGCAATGTCTGTCCCAAATATAAAAAGTTAAACAGAAAACAGAGCTTTAACGTGGGGGGGGGGGGATAAGGGAAATGTTATCTGCTGCATAATCCACACCCCCTGGGTCACAACAACCCCGTCGCCGTTAGTGACTAACTGGGCCTGACGGAGACGCAGTAAATCAGAAGTGCACTTTGGGAGGGGCTTTAATTCGGGTCGGCCTCTGATCGCTAACAGCTGTCCCACGGATGGCGAGGGTGACAGATGTGTCCCAAAGCATTCCGCCTCCAAGGAGGAACCATTGCTGCGGGAACTGCATCCATGTTTTGATGTGAAAATAACAACATTGGACGCCGGGTATGAATACTAATGCTAACTGCTATCAGAGTTCTGGTTCTGGTGTTTCACAACGTAAATTTTGGGCCTTCGTACAGCCAGCCGGAAAACAGAGGATCATGTACACCGTGTTCCCTACGGTGGGTCTAAAAGCTGGGAGCCATTGTCCACTGAGTCCAGCCGCCCGTGGGATCTCCGTTTGGGATGAAGATGCTGGGGTTGCGCCTCTGCACCATCCCACTGGGCGAGGCTGTATCTCTCATCTCCTGAAACACAGCAAACACACGTCAGATGAATCACACGGTGCCCGAAAGAGCAAATTCAGACAGAAGGCTCTAAATCAGCAATAGGGAACCCTGATCCTAGAGAGCCAGAATCCAGCAGGTTTTCCATCCTACCTGATGAGTCACTATCTGATGACCCTGCGATCAAGTGAGGTTCATCAGAGACCAGGTAGGATAGAAAACCTGCTGGTCACCGGCACGCCAACTTCAGGGCTGCCCACCCCAGCTCTAAATTCTTGTAAATTCTCCAGTCATCATCAGCTGTCTCGGTCAGTGTGAATCTTCATTATCTGCGACAGCCAGTCACAACAGATTTGGACACGTGTCTCGTGCAGGTTTGGCCATTAATGGCATGAGTTTGACTCTTTCGGGATTTCCAGAAACATCCATTTATGAAAATTTGCACATTATTTTAGATAAAAGGCACTGATCTCGATGGCTAGCAATGCAGCGCCTGTATAATTAAAGGTAATTGCTAATTATACCTTTGGTGTCAGGCCATGGCTTCTGGCATGGGAAGAACAGGTTATTTGGACCGACGTATTTGAGTTCTTCCAGACTTTGTGGCGTGTTGACGGGTTGGGGTTTTGGGGACAAATCTTCTAACGCTTGTCCATCCGCTAAGCTCCTGAGATCGCAGGTTCGGCCATAGCTCTCAGTATCCTTGTGGCTGTTCCGGAACATCTCAGCAGTGGGATGTTGACAGGATGGATGGTCATGCTCCAGGGGATATGTGGAGAGTCTGCGCATGCAGGTCAGAGGGTTGCCACTGGGAGCACCTGGGAGCCAAAAAAAGCAGGGAGATGAGGGTCAGCTGACCGTACACCCAGATCAGGCCGGACAAACGGACACCGCGATGACGATGACCGTGAGATGACAGTCAAGATGCCGCCAGCATGACACTGGTAGAGGGACAGGGAGCTCACCCTCAGCACTGGTCTGCCACGACACCAGGCTTTTGCTCCGAAGTTTCTTGTTGCCTGTAGAGAGCCGCATGCCACGACTCCGCAGGAAGCTGGGCCGAGGCTGGAGCAGGACACGGGCCTCTTCCTGGTCCTGAGCCTTTAGGAAGATCTGGAGTGGACAACAAGAAAGACCAGTTTTTAGCCAGTCGTCATCAATTACCATGGCTGAGAGCCTTCAGGAAATGCAAATGAAAACCTACATCTGAGGGGGCCATCTCCACCCCGTGCTACCATTTCTCGTCACAAACGGCCGTTTCCGTTATCTGACCACTTGCCATAAATGATTTGAAACAAAACACCTGCGTGCCGTGCAGCTCATGCTGAATGAGCTGCGATCACCAGTGGGTTTTCATAAAGACTAGCGAGCCATAAAATCGGCACAAACTGCTGTCGCTAATGCATTTGGAGTGTTTTCCCCTCACAGTTTAACACAAAAGAAAACACATTCAATTCAGCCTGTGTGACGAATTCAATCAAGGCTTAGAAATTAAAAGCTCAGCGGGAACATAAACACGCTTGGTGTGGGACTGCCACATCGGGCTGGCATTCGCTGGGGATTCATTACAAAACAGCACACGCCAGCAGCCAGGTGTACAAGGTCATCCACCGCCCACCGCTGAAGCATGTCAAGTAAGGAGAAATGGATCTTCAGACTTGCCTTCTCATAGTTTTCAATCAGAATTTCCACCACGAGGTTCTGGAATTTGATGTTCATTGTGGCCGCCACCGTCTCCTCGTGTGACCGCATTAGCGTGGGCCCAAAGACCACGCCCAGGTTGGGTACGGTCATCAGGTTCACCCGGCTCTGAGCGGAGACCCTGGAAACGGTTGAGAGACGACTCACAATGCAGCCACATCTTATCTCCGTTCTGACAAACTATGACTCGTTTTCTGGGGAAGATCAGGGTGACTGCTGGAGTCGCACACCTGACCAGGTGTCCAACCAGAAGGCCCAGCATCTCTATGTTTTTCTCTGGCAGCTTTTGAACCAGGGCTTGCACTGTGGTGACCCTGTAGTCCAAGTCGTCTGACTCTATGAGGGAAAATGTCACATGTACCCAATTCATCAAGCAGCCAAATGTTTGGAAGTGTCAAGAAAAGTTGAGCCAAGGACTCCAGAAATAATGATGCCCAAAATGGCAGAGAGTAAATCACATCACAGCTGATGTACGCTATAGCTGAAAGGATCAGATCACTTACTGACAGCCAAGATGAAATCCTTGTGTAGCTTGTAAGTCATAAGGGGCTCACTGAGACATCTGGAAAAAGACAGTTAAATAGGGACCCTGAGATGGGAACAGGCCTCTAACTCACATGGTTCAAGAGCAGGCCTCTCACTCGCTTCAGGAGTAGATCTCTCACTCAGGCAGGGGCAGGCCTCTGACTCACTTCAGGAATAGGCCTCTGACTCACTTCAGGAATAGGCTTCTGACTCACTTCAGGAATAGGCCTCTGACTCACTTCAGGAATAGGCCTCTGACTCACTTCAGGAATAGGCCTCTGACTCTCATGGGGCCAGGCATTTCACTCGCATGGGGAAAGCCCTCTCACTTGCTTCAGGGGCAGACCTCTCACTCGCACGGGAGAAGTCCTCTCAATCATACAGCTCGACTGGTATACCATTTACGGCTTCGAAAACATGGGCAGTCTCACAGGACATAACCGGGCGTTGGTGGCTCACCTGAGGTAGCGCTTCAGACCACTACAGATAACCTTGCTGTCCCAGACACATGGATCCAAATCCATGTCTGGGGAAGCCTTAGGAGCTGCAAGGAAACATGCAGGTCACAATGTTTATGGTGCTGCGACCTCACGGCAGGGTATCCATTCAGAATGACGCCAGCTGATGTGACGTAGGACGATCCTGCAGGGCAGCAGTCTGCCTCTCTTACCGAACACGGTCGACATCAGCCGCTGGACTCTGGAGCTGACGCCTTCGGTTCTATAGAGCCCCACCGCATTAAGGCCTGGGCGTGGAACAGAAACAATTGATTTTACTGCATTTTGGGTCTTTTCAGAGCCGAGCTGGAACCAGACACAGTTTCTGGAGAAGGAGCATACAAGGAACATATATTTCACCACGTTTGGTTTAGGGCGGTGGGTCGCAACAGTGAGACAGCGAACAACGGTGAAGGTTTCAGCGAACGTTACAGTAGTTTAGAAGAAACATGGAGAGCAGCCTGTGCATCAGGAAGTTCAGACTATACCACCGTTCCTAACATGGGAATCATTGCTCACATTTAACGAACAGAGCTTCTTTGAAACTTAATCTCATGTAGCACTTGGGAAGTATGATGGCATATTTTCAAAGACTCACCCCTCTCTTCGACCAAAGCGATGCTCTTCTTTACGAAGTTAAAGCCGGTCTCATTTAACAGCGCTGCAGAGAACGGGGACACCAGTGTCATTAAAGCACACTCAGGGGGTGTTGGTCACATCTCACGTACAACCCCGATTCCAATGAAGTTGGGATGTTGTGCAAATGGGTGGTGTCCCCTCTTCTTTTAACAACAATCTGTAAACGTCTGGGGACTGAGGAGACCAGTTGCTCGGGTTTTGGGGGAGGAATGTCGTCCCATTCTTGTCAAATACAGGATTCTAGTTGCTCAACTGTCCTAGGTCTTCTGTGTCGTAATTTTCGTTTTATGATGCGCCAAATATTCACAATGAGTGAAAGATCTGGACCACTGGCAGGCTAGTTAAGTACCCGGACCCGTCTTCTACAAATCCATTATGTTGTAATTGATGCAATGTGTGGTTTGGGATTGTCATGTTGGACATGGAAGGTCTTCCCTGAAAGAGACGTCGTCTGGATGGCAGCATATGTTACTCTAGAACCTGGATGTACCTTTCAGCATTGATGGTGCCTTTCCAGATATGCAAGCTGCCCCTGCCATATGTACTAATGCATCCCCTATACATCAGAGATGCTGGCTTTTTAACCGAGCGCCGACAACACGCTGGGTGGTCCTTCTCCTCTTTAGTCAGGATGATATAGCACCCCCGGTTTTCAAAATGAATTTCAAATTTAGATTCGTCTGACCACAGAACAGTTTTCCACTTAGCCACAGTCCATTTTAAATGAGCTTTGGCCCAGAGAAGATGTCAGCGCTTCTGGATCATGTTCAAATACAGCTTCTTCTTTGAATGACAGAGTTTTAGCTGGCATCTTTGGATGGAACCGCGAATTGTGTTCACTGATAACGTTTGCCGGAAATATCCCTGAGGCCATTTAGTGATCTCCATTGCAGAACCAGTGCTGCCTAAAGCCTCGAAGGTCGTGGGCATCCAGAATACTTGTCCCTGACACACAGAGATTTCTCCAGATTCTCGGAATCTTTTGGTTATATTATGTACTGTAGATGATGATATTTTCGACTTCTTTGCAATTTTACACCGAGGAACTTTTTTCCTGAAATTGCTCCACTATTAGTTGATGCAGTATCAGAGGGATTGGCGATTCTCTGTCCATCTTTACTTCTGAAAGACACTTTAACTCTAAGACGCTCTTTTTATACCCAGTCATATTACTGACCTGTTGCTAATTGACCTAATTATATGCAAATTGTTCCTCCAGCTGTTGGGTTTTTGTACCATTAACTTTTCCAGCCTCCTACTGCCCCCGTCCCAGCTTCTTTAAGATGTGTTGCCGTCATGAAATTCAAAATGAGTCAAAAATTTTCACTAAATAGCTAAATGTCTCACTTTAAACATTTCACATGTTTTATGTGTTCTGTTGTGAGTAAAACGTCAGTTTATGAGATTTCTATGTCACTGGATTCTGTTGTTATTTACAATTTAGCCCACGTCCCAACTTCATTGGAACTGGGGATGTACCGTATCTGAAGGTCGCCCCTCCCAGGGCTACAGGGCTCATTAAACTGAAACGGTACCCAAAGAAACTCACTCTCCTCGTTATTACTGAACAGGGCCGGAAGGGTGTATATCTAAAAAGAAAAAAAATATTATTAGACCTTTGTCTGTACCTCATACCTGTTAACCCCCCCATGAAGCAGGCGGTGGTGGTTTGAGGTGGGTGCATGAGCCCGTCTCCAAATAAAACCCCCCATTCTTCTCTGCCACCTCCACATAGCACGACTCTGCCTGCAGTTCACTTGTATTAAGGCCTTGTATCAACAGAGAGATTTTTATTCCACTCTCTTTCTATGCAGGATGTTTGTGAAAACACCGCAAAGGCTGATACAAACACTGTAGTGTGAGGGCTGTTTTGGAGATAGCACTCCCAGAAATGCAATTTTGTTAGTAGGGTGTTAGTTACAAAAATATGTCCTTTCGTGCATTTTGATGACACCACACCGTTACAGTTGTTGTCATGACAATGAGCTGCACTTACCCCAATATTAATCTGCAACACATAACGCATACAATTTTCTATCCATAGTTCACAGACTGACAGATTCAAAATACAAATGTTATTAAAGTCTAACTTTGACGTTTCCTGTGCGTGAAAAACATAATAATCAACCAAATAATAACTCAGCAATAGTGATATGACATAAAACAAGGTCTTATTTAAAAATCTATGCATCAAAGTATTATTAAATATTAAATACTTTCCATCCTTCTAAAATGTGCAATCCACAAATTGGCCACCAGGGGGCACAAAAGATGCACTAATAAATAAAGCGATGTCACAGTACCGTCCTTACTGGCTCCTTGCCATCCATGGCCTCCATCCACAGCCTTCTGTTTGACTCTGACAGGGCCTGAAGGGTGATGGAGGTGTGCCTGCCAGTAGACGGAAGAGTGAGAGATGCTGAGCGGTCCAGAAAGAGACCGAAAAAGGGGAATTTTATACAAAAATGCAGCCGATAATAGTAATAATAATATGAAGAATTATTATTATTATACACTGATTAGTTGACTAATTATCCAAAGTGATGTTTCCCCTTATTTTAACAGTGATAACAAAAATAATAACAATAATAATAATAAAAATGATTATTATTTCATTCATCATCATTATGGGTTCTGGGTTGATGATTTATCCAAAGAGACTTTTCCCCACAAAGCTGTTTGTTTTTTTATTTTTGGGCAAGAGAACATTTTAGTTATCCAATGTCATTTGCAGAAGACAACAGAAACTGAAGAAAACTGATATTAAATGTAAGGCGCCCTGAGCTTTCGGCACGCGTCCCACGGCCATGTGACCGTCCCCTATCTGCAGGCATGTGAACAAGCCGGCTTCTTTACGGGCCACTGCCGCTGAGACAAGACCTGATCCGTCATTATCACAAACCACCGCAGACCTTTCCACCACCTCGATATCAAAACAGAAGCGCTTGTCGATGGAATCCGTTCTCCGCCAGATACAAGACTTCAGCTTGAATATCTCGGGTGTAGCTGTGACTGGAAGATTCTAAAGAAGGAAAACAGGAACTGAACAAAAACACGCAGGAAGGCAGCTCCATGCAGCACGATGGGGGCTGAACAAGCTTCACAAAATCAGTTTAGTTAATATCAGATCAATCTTTTAATTAATACTGTCATATGTGGTAGATGAGGGAGACATTCCTTAAAATCAGTAGTTATGCATTCAGATCATTTTCATACTTAAAATTCCTGTATTCAGCATAATCTATCTACTTTCCCTTAATATTCAATATACTTCAAAAAATCTTCATGGAATCACATACATTTGAGTTTCGTTCTAACTTGTTACGATGACAATCAAGGCTCTCTGTTCTATTCCAAAACTAAATCCTTTCTACTGGCATGTGGACTATAAAAACTATAATGTAATGAGCCATCTGAGAGATGTTCTCAGATTCCCCTGCATCCCCTTCACCTGCCAAACGGGGGACCTGCTTTCTGAGCTGGCCACGGTGAATGTCTTGCTCTCCTTCTCGTAGGTGCAATAGTGCCGGCTCCAGGTGAACCCCCAGGGACCTGCAGGGCGGCCAGACACTGAGCTCGGAAGGACACCCCGCCCCTCGCACAGCATGACAGCGGGCTGCAGGAGAAGGCTGCCTGGGATCTTCCCATTAGAAAAGCTGATACTCAGTAGGACACGGATTCAGGAAAAACATAGAACTGTTGCCAAGAGGGGCCAGACTCACAGCAACAGACTCAACGTCTAGACCAGTTTTGCCCAACCTGGTCCACATTTTTGCTCCCTGCCATACAATCCACATTTCCGCTCCCTCTCAGCTCTCAGTAGGGAGCAAAAATGTGTACTGTCGGCGGTCCCCGGGGACCAGGGTGCGAAACACTTATCTAGAAGTTTTGAAGGCTGCTTGAGAGCTTCACTCCTGAGCAGGACAGATCAAGATAGAGCCGGATCCTTGGACTTTAATGCAGAAGGTGAAATGAAGTCACATAAGCACTCACGTTTTTCCTGCAAGTACAGGAAGCCCTCAATGCTGTACTGCCCCGGGGGTTTGTAGTCATGGTCGACGCTCCTCATCCTCCTCATCAGCTTCTCCATCTCCTCTTTCGTGCTCTCAAAGTTATTCCTCGTCTTCAGCACACAAAGACCAGCAAACAGGTTAGGAGACGTGCCGAGCGGAAATGCACACATTGCTCACCGGAGAAGCGGAAACGGCGTTTGGCTCCAGCAGACGGACACGTGACAGCAGGGGGCATCTGACTACCGTGCCAAGGTGAGCGGGCCGCGGTCGCCACACTTCCTGCACGTTTTAGAGCACAAGACGACGAAACAGCACGCTCCATCATCTGCTATCCCAGTAGCACACTGCAGGTGGCGCTCTATTTCATTCCATGGGACGTCTCCCGGCTAACGCACAAACGGACTCAGAGTCCTCTCCAGACTCGGGGTGAGCCAGCTCACAAAGGTGTGTTTAATGTCCAATGCCCCCCCACCCCCCAATTGCTTTCAGTGGAACTGCACATCAGGAAGAAAACCAGGTGATTTGTGTAACACAAGACCAGAGGTCAAAGGTCAAATAATAAAGCTGCCGTGAGTCATCCTAAGTGCATGTGCAGGTCGTCAAACTGAGCCGTGACCTTTTCCCTCGCATGCTAGTGTAGAACACGCATCATCTTACAGGACAAATTGTGCGGACCTTCCCCATCTCACGTTCCTCTACTCAGGACGGCCTCTGGCGGAGCCCGACCCCCCCCCCCCCCGGCCTACGTGGCCGCGAAGGAGATTCTTACATTCTGTAAGTTGAAGAGCAGCTGCTGCTTGTACGGCTCAAACTCGTGCACGAGCTCATAGCCTTCATGGTAGAAGTTAAAGAGACCCTGGAGGAAGGCCAGCAGCTGCAGGGGGAGAAAGGAGAGAGACGGCAAGATGAGCGCACTTGCATTTCAGAAAGCACCAATTAGGAGGAGTCCAGTATGAGCAGTGGACAGCAATAGCTGAGCTGATTCGGGGGCGACATCGGGGCCGGGGACTCGAGCCAAGTCCCATTGTGGAGGAGAGGGAAAAGAAAGCCTCTTAGCTTTTAAGTAACAAAAACATCAGGAGCTTTCAAATCGTCAGAGACCTGCATGTGCACACACACCAACACACACCAAAACACACACAGACACACACACACCAACACACACAGACACACACACCAAAACACACAGACACACACACACCAACACACATACAGACACCAACACACACCAAAACACACACAGACACACACACACCAACACACACAGACACACACACCAAAACACACAGACACACACACACCAACACACACACAGACACACACACCAAAACACACAGACACACACACACCAACACACACACAGACACCAACACACACAGACACACACACCAAAACACACACAGACACACACACACCAACATACACACACACACACTTCATATATTTCTATCATTTGGGGACTCTTCATTCATTTCTATCAGTATAACTCTAACCCTCACTATGACATCCTTAACCCCCACCCAGCCCTAACCATAACCATACGTAACCAAACAAAATACAAGATTTCTGGCATTTTTAGTTTTTTGATTGCAGTCACAGACTTTTATAAAATTGAGGTTATCCTTTTGGGGACCAAAAAAAATGTCCCCACAAGGTAAAAAGTAAAAGGTTTTTATCACATTGTAAGGAAATCTGGTCCCCACAATGTAATAATTACAAAAACACAAACACATAGAAACACTAGCGAAAGCATTTCTGAAATTTTCTGGAGCCAGTCCTCCAGACATTGAAGAACACAGCATATCCTGTATCTACTCTTCTTTATGACGAGTCCCTTCAGTTACATGAAGCATTTCATCTTGTTTTAGCCGGAAACATAGGAGTGTTTCACTTCCTTAGTGCGTGACGGGGAATCAGCCCTATGTGACAGCTGCAAATTAACAGCACAGGGATTTGTGAAAGAAGCACAATGAAGTCCTCCTGTGTTCTTAAGCTGGGCCGGGGAGTTTCTGCGCGATGCCAGCGGCCGAAGGCACGATGGCTTCCTTACGTCACTTTCGCCGTGAACATGGAGGACTTACCGGCTCCACAAACTCAAATTTCTTTTTCTCCTGAACTTCTTGGATTTTGAAGACGTACTCGAGGGATGCATCATAAAATGCCTGTCTCTCCTTGTCGATCTGCACGTCTGCCTAGGAAGAAGGGAAGGCTGGTCACCGGAACAGCAAACACAAGATCCAATGTTCCGCACATTATCCACTTCGTCTTAAACGCGCCATTTATGCTAACCACAGGAAACAGGCTCACCTCTTCTAAAAACGTATCTTTCTTTTTTGTTGACAAATTCAGGTGCTTGTCTAAAGCAGAGTAGTATCTCTCTGTCTCTCGGTCAAACTTCTTCTTTCCTTCCTGAAGGAAGAGAGAAAAACAAAGTGTTCAACAACTGATACCCAACATCTGAGCTTTCACAAGCGATCTGACTCCGGAGCGTCTAGGGGACAGTCTAACCTCACAATCCTCATTCCCATTGCTTGACACACAGCAGGAGATAAAATAAACTATTATGAGTAATTTGAGAAGAAATGACAGCAATTTTCTTCGGAGGGAAATGTTTTCATTAATTATCCTAATTGGCATTTTGTTTGTGTCCCTTGTATGTTAATTACACAGAACAGGCGCCATCGTCCCCTTTATTCAGGCAGCACTCTTTCTGCCATAAGGTTATGCAATGCATCTCCAAAGTCTGCAGACTCACACAGAGCTGGCCAGAAGCTGGGGAGACTGAGGACGGCACAACTATGAAACCTGAACTACTGCTGTAAGCAAACAGAGAAATGTCATCTTACCGGGAGCACAGGGGCAGTCTCTGGTGAAAATCAGCCTTCGGAGGCAGTTAGCAATTAGCTGCTAAGCTGCTAAGAGCAGAACGCGGCTGGATGTCTTAAGATGCCTCACTGAACTCTTACTTTCTTGTTTGAAAAGAAAGGTTCCTACCACAAGACGGGCAGCAAAGTTTAATGCTGATGCTGAAGATACAGACATTAGAGGCTGCCTTTGCCTTCTAGGAATGATTATCAGCAACAAAGGATCCAGCAGTCAAGAGAGGCGTCACAGTCTGGCATTTGGCAGAGGTGTGACGAAGGCCCTGCAAAAAGTGCCCTGGAGTACTAGCTGATCTCTATGAACAAAGTTCTGTTCAGAATACGGCACTTTCTCTGCCTCCTGACAGATGTGAAAGCAGGACCGTGGAGAATCAGGACAGGAAGAGTATTGATGCTTTTGAACTTTGGTGCTGATGATGATTTTGAAGAACACTGTGCAATTTAATGACAATGGGAGGATTCGTCATCTACTGAAACCTGAACATTCTCTTGAAGCCCAGATGACCAGACTGAAGCGGTCTTACTTCAGCACATTATGAGAAGACCTGGTACATTGGTGAAGATTGCAGGGCTTGGAAAAGCTGAAGGTACAAGAAGAAGAGGATGATCAACAAGGTGGATGGACTCAATCATCTCACCAATTAACCATTGGGAAACCTGAAGACTCAGACTGGAGACAGGACATGCCATGGGAACACCATCTGCATGGTCTCTGTATAGTCGACATCACTTTGACCGGACAAAATATGATGATGATGATGATGCTTATTATTACCATTATCCCTGTTAATAATTTGGGTTCCTGTTTTGGCTATTGCAGTTTTCTCGGAAATACAGAGGAAAGCAGAGCCAGAGAAGCAAAAAGGCTCATTTGGCGAGACGCTTGCTTCCTCTCAGCTCCTGCAGCTCATCCTATGTCTGGCCATACAGAGGACAAAGAGAAGTAAAGGCCACGTGAGATAACAAGACGCTGAATTATCAAAGCGCCACCTACGGCTCGGGGGAACTCCAGGAGTGAATAAACTGCAAAAATTCCGTTTTTGTCCAAGGCGTGATGAAAGGCGGCTTTCTGACATTTTAAACTTGGACAATGGCTTTATTTCCCCCGTCTTGCAATCATCAAACGAACGCCACACTCACATGAATTAGCCTGTACAGGATCACAGTGACAGCCAGGGCTGTGCCAATGGTACAGGCAGATAAATGTTACTGTGGGCCTATTGGTATGTTTTTACAATGCGTATGTGTGACGGCCAAATGGAGCTTCATGAACCACTTGCAGTATCTTATGACCCCACTAGATGGTGCTGTCGGATCAAAAATGTGCTCAAAGCATGCCTCAAAGCAAACCAATGCAACGACTGGGCCAGAAATTAGGCTCAGCCCCGACACCGGCCCTGGTGCGAAAGCGTTACCACAGGGCAGCATCAAAAACACCGGAGGACTATCTAGCACAGGAAGGAGGCTACGGAGGGAATTCTTAGGGGTGTGCTCTCTGACTGCTGCTAAATGCTAACTACTAACCACAACCTGGAGCCAGATACGGAAACAGAAACATTGCTGCTGGTTCCGCTTTTCTCCAGCTCCACGTGTTGATCCTTCTCCAGATGATCAACATCACCCTCAGGGACCGAGAGCTTCAAACATCTGTTACGGGGGAACGTGAAGTTTCATGGCACCTGTACTATTAACACTGACTAATGAGTGAGCAAAAACAAAGACATCTGTTTCGAAATAGCAGCGGCAACATCATTCTACTTACAGACATTGTAAATAAGCCTTTCAACTATTTTTGGTATTATCATTTAAAAAATATCACAAATAAGTACTTTAATCATTTTGATGTTTTTTTTTTATCACTAGAATTTTAATTAAGAAATTAAACTAATTAAAAGTAAAATTAAGCTCAGATAAATGTCAACTGACAGTCAATACCATGAAAAACTGGTGTAGAAGAATTTATCAAATAAAACTACAGCTTAGGAAGCCATTGCCCTACACTTTCACAGATAAGAAATACAAGACAGATACAAGACAGATACAAGACAGGTAATTTTTTGTATTGATGTGATGCCTGAAGTCAGAGAGAGGAGGGAGGACAAAAAAAGCTTCCTTTAGCCACTGGAAAAGTCACATTCCTTTAGGGATCTAACGCCGATGCTGTGGTCAAGAGGTTCTCTGCTAGGAATAATGCTTAACATCCTCAGAGGAACAGCTGTGTGATGTGAGTGCGGAGATGTACACTAGTGTGCCGGGCCAGCGCAGCACAGCTCCAGCTAAAGTGCAGGGCACCCCCCAGTGGTGGGAGGTCTCCAGTGTACAGCACTGGGAGGAAGTTTGTGGGGAACACACTGTCACTCTTCACCAGACATGTAACATTCAGCGGGTCTGAACACCACACTCACCCTTTACTGGTAACACTGAATAGTGTAAGATTACCCGGCATGGTGAGGCATGCATTTAGCGAGTTTAGCATTTAGCATGTTCTGAGTCGTGGGCCGATGGTGCCATGAGAGATGCACATGGAAAATAATCAAACGATGTTTTTACAAGCAGAGCTGGTCAAGCGAGCTGAAGGGTGTGTGTGGTTGTGTTCAAATAGAAAGCCAGCAGAGGTGATATTCTGTTTAAAATATCAATGATGAACCATGGCCCCACTCAGGGAAAATGGTTGAAAGACTGATGAATGGATAGATGAATGGAAGGAGAGTGATTAACAACGGCTCCACTTTCAGTTCTGGTTCTTGGAGTTTTTCCTTCAGAGACTCACTGCTGACATGCTGAAGTATGACAGGGAAAAACACCCCTAAATAGATTTCCACAACCCCCAAAATGGACTAAAAAACAGCCGCTCAGAAGAGTCCAACAACTTTTAAATGAATCCTGAAAAAAGAAGGTGGATTGAACCAGTATATTGCCACTATGACTCCTTTCAGATTCTCTTCAGTGAGTTTTATACTGAATACTGGCCTCCATTTATTTACTACAGAAATTAAATTCACCTAGAATCTTCCCTGCAAATTGGGAAAGCAATGACATCACTGTTTTTTTGTGGTAAAGTAATTTGCTGATGTTAATGACAATTTCAGAACCTGAAACAACAGTCCCTTCTGAGCTTTAAATTCAACGAGGCGTGGATACTTTTAAAAACTAAGATAACTGCAAATAAAAGCAATTTTTGATTTATGTGGAAGCATTCTCTAGTTTTCACCCACGGAGACAAATGCATGGACCTACCTTGGCAGCGTCAATCTGCTCTTTACGGAACTTCTCCAAGGGTGTGATCAGAACATCACCGGCATTCTGTATCTGAAATCAATGTTTGACAGTTTTTAAGTCCTGCATTTGAAAGCTGCTATATTGCACAATGCATTTTACTCGCGCGAGAGTCGCGCAGTACCAGATAATGACAGCAAATCGAAGAAAAAGTGTCCACTATAGAGTTGAAGAAAGGCCCATCTGGTGAACACAGCAGAGAGATGGGCTGTAAGAACATTTTGCAGACCAGATTGCAGACCATTATCACTGGGTGCAACAGCACTT
Organism: Stomatorhinus ivindoensis; assembly: GCA_019775895.2. Classification (NCBI taxonomy): domain Eukaryota; kingdom Metazoa; phylum Chordata; class Actinopteri; order Osteoglossiformes; family Mormyridae; genus Stomatorhinus; species Stomatorhinus ivindoensis. The sequence continues at coordinate 5,789,336 of JABFEB020000036.1, read as the reverse complement.
GTATAACGTGACGGCATTCATCACCGCCAGATTGGGAGTGAGAGGTATTTGCTCAGTGTGTCTTGTAGGTTCAGGCAAGGACAGCCACTGTGTTTTAGCTACTCTGCTGTATTGTATTTAACAGCAGCAGGGCGTGTGGTCAGGTACTAGTGAATCATAATTATAACCAAATAAATCCCTCAGAAAACACTTTAGCTACCACCCTCTCCCCTGTCACCACTTCCCCCAAGCTCGTGTCCATTGTTTTGCTTAAATCTCACTTCCTCTGCTTCAGACAGGAGGGTGTGACCTGACCGACGACCAAAAAAAAAGCGACACTTCCTTAAAAATCTCCTTTACTTTCCACAACACTAGGGGGCGCTGTGTGCACTTTCCGTAACATGCAGCAAAGAACCAGGCTGCTGGCCTTCATGATAACTAACCGCTAAATAAATAAACCAAACACTCAGATATAGTTATAAAATACAATATTAAGAAAGTGGATTTAAAAATACAGGTTGATTTACATTTTAACTTGTACCTTAATTGGATTCGAAGTTACTGTAAAAATTAGAGCGCAGATGAAAACAGATTCCAAAAGATATTTCAACACACCTTTATACACACTGATTTTATTCAGCGACAAAAACAAATGAAGGAATTTGCCAACCCGACCTAGAAGTCACACTCCTGATATTTGCAATCTGTTTCTCAGCCAGTCTAAATTTATGGCACAAAAAATCCCAAGAATGGCACCACGAGGTCTTATTTAGAGCTGACCTTGGATTCACAGGCACTGAAAATCACTGCAGAAGACTTGAGGCTCTCAGATAAAGGGGCAGAGGAATGCTGGAGTACAAGAAAAGATCTCTGGCAAAAAGACGCCCACGCTCATTGAAAACCCGTCAGCACTCGACGTCTTACGTGCCTATTATTGCTGCACAGTTACCTGACAAACGCTAGCATGATTTATGGGGTGTAAAGGCCGTATCAAGTGCAGTTAGGCAGAAACACCGAGTGGGGCTCCCCTGAGACACTGAAAATGGAACATTCCGAAGCATAGTCATCCGCTCGCTGACTCACCGCGACCGCGCCACCTGCCTCTGTGCTTGGAGGACCGGCCCTAAGGGTCCTCTGCAGGAGAAGGATGATGGTACTTAAATTAAAAACAACAGCCCTTTATCAATAAATAAATGAGAATCCAGTCCCCCCCCCATCCCCAAAAAATGCAGATGTAGCCCACACAATGCATGCTTCATATTCTGTTCACACTACCGAAGTGCTAGACTGGCTCTACCCCAGACGTTCTTGCTGGTGAAGGGTGACTTTACACCGCGTGCTCTCACGAAGATCATATGACCACCTAGCGTGTTCTTAGCACATGTGTGAGGACTGGATGGCCGCGGTCACCATCTATCTGGAGGTGAGAGTCAGGTGACGGGGATTATCAGAGCTCAGCTCTTCGTGTGTCCCACTCTGTCGGAGGAGGGCTGGTTTTAATCCCACCTGAGCCCAGACGGGGCGTCCACATACTGACCGAGGAGCTTAGTGTCCTGGCTCATGCCTCACAGGATGGGGGGCCCCCCGCACCCGTCCCTAATTACGTTCTATTTAATGCTCCCCTCGATCGTCACCGGGGCAGGACACGCTCTTAAGACATTAAGTAAATCTCTGCAATTATGGGCTCCTTTAATTGGGATCCCAGGGTTAATGTTATCAAAATTATGGGCTGCACAGCAATATCATTATAAACTGTAGCAATTTTCATTAACTCCCCACGTCGTTGTAATCGCACCCAACTGGAGGCCGGTCCAGAAAAATAAACAAACTGACTTGGTTTACGTGATGGGATTAAGTCCCACGGAGGCCCGGAGGCATGGGGGGGGGGCTTGATCTCTGGCGGCTAAAAGGCTTGAGTCTAATGGCTGACCTACTCTCATTCATCCTGCTGTCGTCTCCTAACGGGATAATGGAGAAGACCAATGAGAGCTTCAGGGCTAAAGCCTGGAAGACAGGCCAATATAAGTGAGAATTATGTTGTCTGGGAGGTGATCGAAAACAGCAAGCGTCCAAGGGCATCTTTATGTATACCTGAGCAACTGAGAAACAGACGATGTCTGTATTTTTTAGGTCAGACCAAGCTCGCCAGTGGTCTTCGAGGGTCCACAGTCCAGCACCCCGCTTGTGCGGAGAATCCAGGCTGGTGTTTACATGGGTCTTGGAAGTAGGAGGTGGATGTACTGGTTTGGGCCACGTGGGCACAGAGCTATGGTATACCCATGGCCAAGCTCCTTCAAGGGATTAGTAAGGGCAGAATCTGCAGCAACTGGGGGTCAGGACAACCCCAAAAAAGCTCTGCTAACTTATGACAATAGCAGCGGTATTAAAGACAATATTAACGTTGTTCAGATCATTCTGAATTATTTCAGTCCTTTCTCAGTTTCCATGTTTATGTCTTGGCCAAAGAGCAGAAAACAGCTAAATCATCCAAGAACAAGCTCATCAGAACCCTCCATGGGACTGACAGAGCCCAGAATGAAGCCAGCGGCTGGCAGATGTAGCAAGGCGAGCCAGGGCTGCCCACCGTGGCAGCAGGCAATCCCGCACTCCAGCTGGGGGACCTCGCCTGTGGCAGATGCGGGACCACACAGGGCCCCTGGCTTGTGGGCGAGGAACCGACATGTCAAACTGGGCAGGACATTGGCATTAAAAGATACAAGGAGGGAATGTCTGCTTACCAGCCGTCTTCTCTCCTCTTCTAAGGTGTCTAACAGCTGGGAGAATTCTTTGAAGGACTGGGCTGAAAGGAGATATACAAGAAGCGTTCAAATTCACGACACGCTGCAGCATGGAAAATAGGGCCCCTTTCCCTCTACGCCTTGCCCTAGTTGCATGTTAATGAAGTTGTCTAGAGTGCGTCCTAGAGGTAGGGGGTTTATGTCATGGAAGGAACTGCGGCGCAGGCCGGCCACGTGCAGCACAGCGATTACCCCCAAACAGCCCGAGTGCCCATCAGAGCGGATGACACGACGCAGGATTAGGCCCCGGCCACGGATGCCGCCTGGGATAACGGGCTGTGCGGCTCGCGGCTCGCCGATAAGAGACCCGGCGGCAGTTCGAGGACACGCCTTCGCTGAGGTGCTACCAGCTGCTGATCACATCAGGGATCACAGGAAAGGCGAGTGTCCCCAGCTAGGATGCTATAATCTCGAGCAACGCACCAAAAAAGCCACCAGCCATTAACATCTCAGTGTGACCAAGGCAGGGTGGGGGGCGGGGGGGGGAGTTGATGAACCATCTATTGCAGTGCTTTCCAATATGGTCCTCGGGGACCTAAAGCAGTCCGTGTTTTTGCTCCCTCCCAGTGTCTGGCAGGCAGCTGGAAGGGAGCAAAAATGTGGACTGACCGTGGGTCCCCGAGGACCAGATTGGGAAAGGCAGATCTATTGTCGTCCCTTTTAATGGCTTCCAATGGAAACTGGTGCTAAGGCAACCAGTGATCATAAAGAAATCCACGTTCGGCTTCACTATACAGCAGCACATGGCAGGACCTCGGTCACGATTCACCATGCTGAAGCCATGAGGAACAAACATCACATGGACAGTGAAAGCGGCTCTCACACGGCCTGCCTCCTCCCATAAGCAAGCCGCCTCTACAAAGAATGACCTTTGAAACTCAAACTTTCCTTCCTTCTATTGTTGTGCAATTAATGGTTTCTATGGCCGTATCAATCTGGCGTGGGGATTGATTTCCAGATAACTCCCGTGGCTTCTGAATGTCACCGGAGGAAGTTCCAGAAAAATCGATAGGGGGTCAGGTGACCTCGTCTGGCAGGGACGTGGGCGGGATGGCAGGTTTTCGCGGGAAACTCTGGGCATCGAAGAACACCCATGGCCTGTTTCAGGATACCAGCCTGGGTCCGAGCAACTCATCAAGTCAAAATTGAATTCAGCACAATATTACTGCTCCGTATGTGATCCAGGCCTTTAGCAAAGGATACCACAGGAGAAAACAAAATTTAATTTCCCTCATCAGAGAGTCTCTATGCCTTCTGAAACTGTCCAAACGGTGTCCACACCAAGCTCCAACGTGTAAAATTTGTGGCATGGAATTATGCGAGTCGCTGTGACTTGTTCCTACATTGTGCGGGGGTGTCATGTTCCTCTGGCACATAGCTCACACACCGAAACACACCACAAATCAGCATAAACATGGCGACGGCTACCCGGCTGCTAGGAATGACGTCTGCCAGACTGAGGCGGTCAGTAAGACCTGAGATGTTCCTCAATGCCAAGAACGCAAAGACTGTACTTGTGATCTTGGAAAGACGGGTTGTGCTAACTTGCCTTCCAAGAACAAACTTGGGGAGCAATGAATCATGGGATCGGTCTCGTTTGGCGAGGATGCAACTGACGCATCTCTGATATTTGGGACGGGGCAAGAACAACATTCGGGGATTTTTACCATCCTCTGTATTTCTGTTCTAGAGTATTGAAACTGGTATTTGCCAATGGAAGATGATGTAAAGCGGGTATGCGAGAACACGAGTATGGTCAAGTATGCATACTGAGAAATCCCCACCCTCACTAGATGTGGGTTCGGTTTGAATCGTCAATAAACTCATCACTAGGCTCTTCAGACTACAATCCTCAGTCTTTGGAAGAAAAGAGAAGAGTAAAAAGGCTTACAGAGACATAGAGGGTGTGGCTTGCATGGGGTGATATTAGGACGAGAGACGTGGGGGGGTGTTATGTGGGAATGTGAGACACCCTGAGCCCTTTCCTGAGCGATGGACACGGTATGTCCTCATAGCGGCAGCACTCTTCAGAACATCCGAATCACAGGTCCATAGGTCCATGCGCCTGTACATGTATCTCTGACTCCTGCACTCCGAGATGAGTCATGTCAGAAACCCGGTGGCTGGGGGATAACTGCTAAGCCATAATAAATAAGTGAGAGCTTCACCATTGTCAGCGAGGCTCCCCGACTCTCCCTCACGGAAATGCCAAGGAAAGGTCACAATTCTGCAAGCGGCCCTGGTGTGACGGCGACCTTCTAGAGAAGAAGACTCACCCACGTTAACCTCGTCGTCCGTCTCGGTGTCGCCGATGCACTCAAATTGGAACTCCTGCAGCGATTTGGAGAACTTCTGTACGGAGGCGGAGAGATCTGGGGGCAGAGGGAAAGATGGGGATGCAGGTGAGGGCCAATGCGACGTGCGGGGCCTCGGACCTCATCTCAGGGCTTCGAAGCTGTCAGACGGTTTCAACATTTGTCTTCTTTCAGGACCGGGTTTATTCCACAGCTTCTGTTACACTTGAGGCCACAAAAACTGTGGGAACACCTAGCATTTCTGGCATTATGTTTTAAAAATAAAATTGAAATAAAAAATTACTACATAAATACTGCCGATAATGTTTATGAACAATCAAAGAATGTTAATAAATATCACACACTGGACGATTAAATATGTAACTGGAATAAACCTCACAATCACAAAAAATTGGAAGTGTTTCCACAATTTTGGGCAGTAGTGTAATTTTTAATCAGTAGCGTCAAAGACTGCATGCTGCGGAAAGAAAAATCAGAACGTGGTGATGTCCCACGATTCTGGTGAAATCCATCTGACTATTTTGTAATAATTGATGGCCAAGCAGGACTCCGCAGCAGAAGCTGTTACTGTGGTTAAACCTCTGCTGCAATTTATTTCACTTCCCAAAAGCTAACAGAAATGAGAAACTTAAATAAAATCAGATTAGAAACAGCCTCATGTGGTTCAGTATAAGAAAAATCATGCACTATGGCCGTCCAGTTTGGTTTGCAGTGTCACGTTATCGGCATTGATGCTGCTGTTATAGCAACTAAAGCCCGAGACAGTTATATCGAGATAGATGCAAAACGATCAGTTCCTTAGTAACACGCAGCACCGCACAGCAGTAACGCAGTGTGGTGCGAGGTGGAACGCAGGGGGGCGTGGCCAGTAAGACCCACTGAATCCTGGGATTTTCTTGGTGTCTTTTGGGGGATGTGACACTCAGCGTGGGACCATGCGACGCTGTCAGAGGTGCACACCCCTAATACCTGAGAAGGAACGCAAAGGCCTGCATACATCCGCTGCTATGAGCTGTATCCAAAATGCCGCCATAAACCGGGTGTTTACCCACCATCTTGATTAAGCCGCGATTTTAACAGTGAGACACCAGATGGCGGAACTGAGAGGCTCGTCGGGCCAAAGGGAAGTGAATCTCGACATAAAAGGATTCGAGAGTCATGCTTCTTATCACGTGACTGCGTATCCCCAGGAGGGTTAAAGGTCAGCCAGTTTCTGTCCGTAGGAGCTTTTTGTGGGCTATCCACTGTGTGGTGGGGGAGGACATTTGCGCGATATTACTTCAGTTAATCGTCACTGTTACTCAAACCACTCAGATAACTTAATTTAACACTTCAGACCCAAAGGCAAAGCACAAGCACTTACCCCCCCCCCGTTCTAAGGAACCTTCAAGATGAAGTCCCTCATATACTGGTCATATGGCCTGGACAGAAATCCACTGTTAGACTGCCGGGTCCTGGGAGGAAACGGACTCGTCGATCCGGCAGGACCCTCTGGGACCCCCCCCAATACGGCGCATAGAGCTCAGTAACGCGGGCAAGATCTCACATGTGGTGTCACTCGGGAAGACGGATCTTTAGCACCACGGTGGGGGTCGAGGCAATCCACAGCTCCAGACCAGTGCCTCATCTGCCATGGTCACTTGGTGCGTGTGTGGCGGGGGGGAATCAAAGAACATCTCCTTAGAAACAACACGGGCTAATCTTAAACTCCGGAGTTAATAGGCAGACATGACGCTGAGCGGGTGTGTAAAGAGAGCTTCACTGAGAAACTCCCCATTGCTGCGTGCAAGGTTTCACCTGCTACCCTCCTCCACCAAACATCACATTCTGATCTCACCCAAATTAATTTTGCCATATAACATACAAGAAAAATAAATAACTATTCCACATTTTATATTCACCCTAAGGGCACCGTGCCGGGTAGCATTCCAAGCAGGTCGGCAAATCTCCACACCTTCACACAGAACGTAAACGTGACCGACACACGGTGAGTAAGGAAATGCGTGTGAACCTAAACGGCAGCCTCCCCACCAATAAAATCTGGATTATTCATTCTGTCCACCTTCTCAGGGCTGTTTTGTGGAAGTTGCTATCAGTGAAAAGCAGGGTCCCACGTTCATTTAACTACAACTCAGAAGTTGGCAGGCCTCCGTGTGTATCTTACATCAGACAGCCATATCTGAGATGTACTCCGTGTGTATCTTACATCAGACAGCCATATCTGAGATGGTGTTGTACTCCGTGTGTATCTTAGATGAGACAGCCATATCTGCGACGGTGTTGTATCTTAGATGAGACGGCCGTATCTGTGATGGTGTTGTACTCCGTGTGTGTTTTAGATGAGACGGCCGTATCTGTGATGGTGTTGTACTCCGTGTGTTTTAGATGAGAAGACCGTATCTGTGATGGTGTTGTACTCTGTGTGTGTATTAGATGAGAAGGCCGTATCTGTGATGGTGTTGTACTCTGTGTGTGTCTTAGATGAGAAGACCGTATCTGTGATGGTGTTGTACTCTGTGTGTGTATTAGATGAGAAGGCCGTATCTGTGATGGTGTTGTACTCTGTGTGTGTCTTAGATGAGA
>JABFEB020000036.1:5759830-5777149 GCA_019775895.2 Stomatorhinus ivindoensis | reverse complement strand
GCCTTTCTCCTCTACATACCTTCTGATTCCCTCACTTCAACCACACCTCCCCTCCATTATCCCTCTTAAGAACTTTCACATCACCTTCAACAGTCTGCGGACACACCCTTAGATAAGGTGGATAAATTATCATCTATGCCAGCAATTCTCAACCAATGGGTCGAGACCCAGCGTGTTTTGAAAGGGTCATGAGGCGGAATTGAAAATGTGAGCATTGCACATTTTCTCAGCCCCAATCTGAGAACTAATCTATATCAACAGGTCTTGGGTCTGCAAATGATTAGCACAAAACTAGTGAACGCTCAGCCAATCCAAAAAGCTAAACCACAAGCTGCTTCATTTAAAATTCACTGGTACATCCAATCAGACTTGTGCCGGATCTGGAAGTGGCCAGGTAATTTGTCTTTCTTGATTAGAGAAATCCATGAGAGCATAATGTAGAGCTCATAAATGGTTGCACAGTGGTACCACAAAACCTGAATTTAATCCGTTCAGAACTCTGGATCGAATCCTAAAAAGTTAAGGTTCTGATCAAATTTTCCCCATAAAAAAATGGAAAACCAATTATAGTGGTACCTCGGTTCTCAAACTCATTAGGACTCGAATTTCTTAAAAGTCGAACCAACCAGTTTGGAAAAAAATTACCTAGAACTTGATCTGAATCTCAGAAGTCAAACCATGAATGCCAACCTAAGATAAGAAACATATTTAGATGTAATTCTTGGGGGCTGGGAACCAATTAATTGGCTTTCCATTATTTATATGACAAGTGAGTAAACAATCATAAAAGGTGAGGAAATGCTGCATATAATTAAGAAGGAGTGTAAACAGTGTTTGTAAATGATGGTTATAATTAAGAAGGTGTGTAAACAGTGTTTGTGTATATTTACCCTGTGTTACAGCCCTGGACTGGACCTCGACTCCCTCTCCACATTTAGGCGTGTTTGAGCTTTGTGAATAAATCTTGATTCTGATTTTCTTTGTCCACCTGGAAGAGAATTTGAAAAAGACCACACATGGTATACAGACATTACCTGCATGTATACGAAGGGCAAAGAGCAACTCTACTCCTCACATCAGCCGAGGAGATTCATCACAGACATCGATAGCTAAGCTTCATCTCTGTTTGGTGTGACTTGGCAACATTGCCGTCGTAGAGCAGATTACATCAGATTCCTGCGATGTGTACAGATGATCATTGGCTGTCTGGTTCCCCTGCTTGAAGAAGGATGAGGAACAGCTAAGAAAATTAAAATCTGACCACATGCACCTTGGTGAGTTTCAAACTCCTTGGGTGTTGTTGTCGCACTTGGTTCCTTTCAACACTCAAAGCGATTAATCAGCATTTTCTGCATATATGTGAACATTGAAAATGAACTCAGAGCCCCCGAAATGAATCAAAGTGAGACCACCTGTTCGAATCGCTTCAAGCCCAGGTTGCAGTTTGCTTAACCTGCGTATTGTGAACACAAATCACTCTAGGTTCACTTTGGATTTTGCCATTGTGTTTCAGCCTTCTAGGCTTGCTTTAGACAGACTACATGATATTGCACAGGCATGCTACCCATAATGCAAGGCAGTTAAGGTCAGAGAGCGGCAGGCAAACTTTGGTGTGAACAGAAAGAGGACTGAGGTCCCATAGGAGCTGAAAAGGATGAGAAAGAGAACCAAGTCCTCACAGTGGGAATGCATAAAGAGCTGAGGCCCTTTTCTGTTGGTTCACTTTTTGGGGACTGAATTGGTTCGTTTACAAAGGACAGTGTGTCTCACTGTCTTCATAAGGTTGTGTGCACAGACACCAAACTGTTAGCACCACACCTTTGGTTATCCAACTTTATTCATGTCAACATGTTGATTTATATTTTGAACGTTTGTTTCTATTTTACTCTTACCTCTATTTTACTATTTTTTAACTTACGTTTTGATTATACGTTTAACTGTATGTCCGTTTGTTTATATCAAGCCACCACCTACACTCAGCAAAGGTCTTTATACTTTTTGTACTCGGCAAATACTGATTCTGATTCTAATCCCTGGACGACGGTGCTCCCTGAACCCGTCCGTGGTAGCCACAACAGCGCAACCTGCAGGTCAGCGACGCGTGGGCTGCTCAGGGTCAGAGTGGGACTGGACTCTGCACCGATACTGCGGCAAATTATTGCCAGTCAACCCAGAGGAGGAGCCACGATGGTGGGTGGCTATTAAGGTATTGTTCCCTTAACATCTAAGATTAAAACGACAAGTCTGACTGTTTTCTGCGTCATGACACCCAACAATTTCCAGCAGCCGGTGGAGCCGCTGGTGAAGGCTCCGGAGCACTTAGCCTGTCACGGCCCTGCTTAGCGCTGACTGATGACCTCAGCAGAGACGCCCTGAATGTGAATCAGAACGTGGCATTTGCATTAAAGCAAGCACTTGGCCATCCTGGCATATTTGCATCTCCACACAAAATAACCAGGCGGGTCAGAGAGACATAAATGCCACGTGCTGACATTCAATTAGCCGAGCGTGCATTGAGGACGGCGTAATCTCGCCTCCCGCCCGGAGAGCCGATACCTCCCCACGTCCGCCCACACACTTCTTCCACCACAAGTCAAACAAGTGAGTGTGTGTGTGTCTGTGTGGGGTCTGCATGGGGGTGTGCTTGCATCACCATTGTACATGATTCTTGGAAAGGAAGAGTAGTTTTGCACGTCCGCTCTGCCCGCAAGCGCAGTCACACAGCGTCTCCATCCAAGAAGAGTATAGGACACCGTTTTGAGTGCTGCAGAGAGCTCTGTCTCCTGTTTTCAGGGTGAGCAATGAGCCCTGGTCTTTGTTATTTCATGTTTGCTCAAATTTCAATTTCCAGAAATTCTGGTGGAAGAAGGTCCATTCGGTTGTGCTTGGCCAGGTGTGGGCCGCTGACACACTCCCCAGTGACTGCCCCCGCCCCAATCATGAAAAATGGGTCACTATTGTGACTTGTCCAGCATAATTACACAAGTGTGTGTGAGCCGGCTGGGAGTGTCATAAATTGCAGGGCACGGACCAGGGAAGCAGGCGAAGGAGACGCAGGATCGGGGAAAGAGGACTTTAACTGGAAGGTGGAGAGGCATACAAGGTAGACAGGTCACAAGACTTCACTATAAGACGTCAATGACTGGACAAGGGAAACAAACTTAGACGCTGACTTAAATACACAGGACTAATGAAAAAGAAACTCGAAACAGCTGATGACACAGGGATTCCACACGAGGTTAACGAGGGGGTATGGCACGCAGGAGGATCGGACGAGCAGGGTGTGACAGGGAGCGTCTGAAAGGTTGCTTAGCGATGCCTCTGTCTGCCGCTCGGGTTCTCAACTGGATTGAGTGGTTCAGAAAATCATCCTAGAATGTTCCACTGGGGCTCTGGCGGTGTAATGCTCTCGGCACGGCTGCGGTAATGAAAATACATAAAAATACACCAAGCACGACCCCCATTATGTGATTAGAGGCCACTCTTTACTCCCATCTCCTGCTCTGTTATATCTCCAAGCTGGAACAGCAAGCAGAGCAGAGTGAGAATCATATTTCACAGGCTTCCAGAATCTTTCAACAGCAGGAAATAAAACTACAGGGATGAAAGTGGAAAGAGAATCGGCACCTGGTGCCGCTAAGAATAACACAGAGCTCTGCCATGGATGGGGAGGGAGCAGGGCTTTGCCTTTTTCTCTGTCGTTACCGGTGGGGGATTTTTCACCTAAATGAGGTCGCTTTGAGGCCGCATGTCGCAAACGCTCAGCTCCCTTCCCCGTTTCGTATCGACGGTAGCTGCGGCATACAGATAAAACAAAAACCTCAAAGCTCTCGGCACTGTCTCTGAGAAATATCTGTCAGAAAGTTTGCTGTCAGGAAAACAAGGGATGAAAAATGATCACGTTCTGCCAGTTGTACAGTGTTAGGGACCCGCCTCAAGGGGGCAATGTTGCTTCTCATCTAAGTGCTTGTTTAAACCCAGCAGAAAATTGAAAGTACAAGGTTTTTTTCTTTTTAACTGAAGAGTTTCAGAATCTGGCTACTGCATTTAATCAACCTGTTCTGCATGGTATTTTTGCTCTTCCTTGAAGATGATAATGAAAATAATCATATAGATACAGTATAATCTCAGTAAGTATCTATTCCTGTAGGAGGAGCTCAAGTGAAAGTTTCATCCATCTGTTGGTTACCTGCTTTTCCTGATCAGGGTCTTTGGCCAATTTATAGACACCAGTTAACCTAATGATAAGTCTCTGGACTGTGGGTGGAATCCCACGCAGCACTGGGAGAGCATGCAGAGTCCATGGACATAACAGCGGAGGCCAAACCAAAGCTGCACTCAGACAGCAGTGGTTCCCCTGAGCCTCTCAGAGTGAATCATACTACTCTCCAGGTGAGCTGAACATTGCAAGGAAACAATGTATTCCTACCTAATAGCATTATTTGTGTGGCCTTTTCAGAACATCCCATCTAATTTTATCATGGTCTGGGAACAGTCTCACGTAGAATGAGATCTACTTAGTGCCTTTTATGGCTAAAGAGAGTGGAACCCCCCCCCAGAGGAAAAAGGCGAAAATTGCAAAGTTACGTTGGAGACTCTATAAAATTACCACTGTACGTGAACAATACATTGAACATGTAAATGTGAGATTTATTATTTAGGAAAGTAAATGGAGCAGTGCTTGAGAGGATCTCTACTGTATTAAGTGTGAGGAACTACGAAGTGGTTAGAATAATGGAATCATGGAACTTCAGGGGAATTCCACTTAACGACCACAGAGCGCTTGCAGACAGCAGAATTATGCTGTCAGCATACACCTGGAACATGTGCTGCTCTCAGATCTACCAGTTACCTGAGACTCTTAAATTGTTTTGTTTTTTTCTTTTTTTAGTTCCTTTGTTTGTTTTCAAAGGCGCCCAGCATATTATTCTGAGAGCTGACATGTTCTTGTGATGTCAGCCTAAACAAGTACACAGAACATCAGAAGACAGACTCCTTCTAATGTTTGCAATACCTATTCCTATTGATGGCCAAAACGAGGCGTGAACCATTTGCTGTATTTTTTGACTCCACTAGATGGCGCTCTTGGTTTGCTCTGAGGCATGCTTTGTGCCCTTTTTTGAACAGAGAGCACCATCCAGTGTTGTCAAAAAAATACATCAATTTGTTCATCACTACCTATATTCCTATGCTGACCAAAAGTTTACTGTTCTTCACTGGGTTTTTCTAACTAACCCTTCTTAAGCAATGCATATGGAATTAAAAGATTAAAAACATCGTAGACAGAAATTTTTCAGAATTTCAGGCAGCACGTCCAATACTTATCTAGCAAGGCCAATCTCTCATCGACAGTGTGTGGCAAGATGTTGAGTCAGATTATCACCATCATGGCAAACCTCTTTTCCCAACTGTTCTGATCTGAAAGTCTTATCGGAAGAGTGGCAGCCATTATAGCTGCAAAGGGGGAACCAGCTCCATACCGATGCCCTTTGATTTAGAATGGGATGCCATGGAAGTTCCTGTAGGTGTAATGCCCAGGTGTCCTAATACTATCGTCCATTTAGTGTATATGTTGTTTTTTACCCAGCGAATAAACTATACTTATGACTTCTTGGTAGCCTGAACTTGCTAACTCTGGTAATTTCCTAGATGCAGCAGGACAGCACCTACCTACCCTGCTCTTGGCTGTCACCTGAAATGAAATAATGTTATTTCTAAGTACAGATACCTTGGAATGCTTCTTTCCCTATATCCCATCTTGCTCTTCCTTGAGACCTACACACACATGCAGGTGACAGTGAGGCTCGGAGTCTTTATCTGGCGCCCCTGAAGTGTTTCTGGTAGTTAAGAGCCTTGCAACCAGAGACCTTCTGATCACAAGCACAGAGGCTAAACCGACTGAGCCGCCCACAACCCCCCCAGACGGCAGGGGGTTTTCAGCCTTCTCTTTTCATGAGCCCACCCAAACGAATCTCGTGGCCAATAGGGAGGCAGAGGGTGGAGCTGCTAAAAGGATTAAAAATGCCCTTGAGGTACCACTTACAATTCCCCTCAGGGGGGTAAATCCAATGAATTAAAAGTCTGTGAAAATTAATTAGCGTAAAATGATATAAGGGGTTTTACACAGAGGTACCTGCTGAGGACACAAATAATTAAATCAACAGCAACCAGAGTCGACTTACTTGTAAAAGTCCTGTGGCATTCTGGGAAGCGTAGTGCCTACATTAACATAATGAGGCTCCAGGCAAAGATGGAGGCTTTTTCTCCGGCATCGTCCTGTTTTTCATCACACTCTGACATCCTTCTGCTTTATGCGGCACGCGATTAGTATTCAGGGAGCTCAGGGGCACACTGAGGAGGAGACCTTGGCGAGATTGAAAGACATTAAGAGTCAATCTGAATTACAGCCCTCCTCCCTGCGCGGGACACCCCCTCGGGACATATTTAAAAATGTGAACTTCATGCTTATTTCAGAACTTTTTTAATCATTGCTTTTCTCATGGCCAGATTTATAGACCATTAGTTTTACGCCTTGGTGACAGTGTGGGCTGAATGAGCGTCTACCCCTGGTCATGAACAGAAAAGCACAAAGGGGGAGAAATTAGGGTTTCCTGAAGGGCACCCCCCCTCCAAAGAGTCCCTATTACAGCAGAACCCCTATGAGCCCTTTTACCTGAATATCTTTATTTTTATGTGCAGAAGGGGCCTGTCTGGGCTTTTAATTCACCCCGGAGTGGACGGTAGATCTGTCTCACAATGCTGGGCCTGGCAGGAACACCCTTGTTTGTGGGGGGTCTGGTTCTCGGTCCCGCTCATTTCCGAAGGTTTATGTTCCCTGGGTTTCAGTGTGGAGGGATTTTGCTGAAGCCGGGATGCCAGTTCATCATCTGCTTATTGCTCATGGAAAATGCCGGCACATACATTTACACAAAAGGCAGCCACGTTCACAACTGAAGGCGTGTACGCGTCTTTTCTGTACATATAGAACAAAAAGAATCTGTCTGTCGCATCTCCAAGATGCCAGTGTGGACCAGTAGTGGAAGAACCTCTTATAAGTGGTGAAAGAGCTGACCAAAACCCTCATTCTCCACCGTGTAAAACGGTTGATTGTCCAATGCGATCATCATTATGTCATAGTAGCTCTAGTGCTGAACAGCCATGGCCAAAAGTTTTGAGAATGACACAAAAATACTCATTTTCACAAAGTCTGCTACCTCAGTTTTTATGATGGCAGTTTGCATGAACTCCACAATGTTAGTGAGCAGATAATTACAATTAATTGCAAAGTCCCTCTTTGCCATGAAAATGAACATAATCCAAAAAAAGCCCATTTCCACTGCATTCTAGCCCTGCCAAAAAAGGACATGCTGACATCATTTCAGTGATTCTCTCGTTAACACAGGTGAGAGTGTTGACAAGGACGAGGCTGGAGGTCACTCTGTCATGCTGATTGAGTTAGAATAAAGGACTGGATGCTTTAAAAGGAGGGTGGTGCTTGAAATCATTGTTCTTCCTCTATTAACCATGGTTAATAGAGGAATGGTTAATGGTTATCATTGCTTTGCACAAAAAGGGCTTCACAAGCAAGGATATTACTGCTAGTAAGAATGCTCCTAAATCTACCATTTATGGGTCATCAAGAACTTCAAGGAGAGAGGTTCAAACGTTGAGAAGAAGGCCTCAGGGCACCCAAGGTCCAGCAAGCGACAGGACCGTCTCCTAAAGCTGATTCAGCTGCAGGATCGGGGCACCACCAGTGCAGAGCTCGCCCAGGAAAGGCAGCAGGCAGGTGTGAGAGCATCTGCAGACACAGTGAGGCAAAGACTTTAGGAGGATGGCCTGGTGTCAAGAAGGGCAGCAAAGAAACCACTTCTCTCCAAGAAAAACATCAGGGACAGGCTGAAATTCTGCAAAAGCTACAGGGATTGGCTGCTGAGGACTGGGGTGAAGTCATATTCTCTGTTGAATCCCCTTTCCGGTTGTTTGGGGCATCTGGAAAAAAGATTTGTCTACAGAAGAAAAGGTGAGTTCTACCATCAGTCCTGTGTCATGCCAACAGTAAAGCATCCTGAGACCATTCATGTGTGGGGTTGCATCTCAGCCAAGGGAGTGGACTCACTCAGAATTTAGCCTAATAACACAGCCATGAATTAAGAATGGTACCAAGACATTCTCCAAGAGGAACTTCTTCCAACCATGGAAGCACTGTTTAGTAAGGAACAATGTCTTTGCAGCATGACGGAGCACCGCGCCATAAGGGGAAGGTGATAACTAAGTGGCTCAGGGAACAACACGTCAACATGTTGGGTCCATGGCCAGGAAACTCCCCACGTATTCTGACAAACTCCAGGCATTGATTATGCTTGAATGGCTGCCATCAGTCAGGATTTGGCCCAGAAGTTGATTGACAGCATGTCAGGGTGAGTTGCAGAGGAAAAAGAAGGACCAACACTGCAAATATTGACTCTTTGCATTAACTTAATGTAATTGTCAATGAAAGCCTTTGACACATAAAATGCTTTTAATTATACTTCGGTATACAATAAAAATACCTGACAAAAGATCTACAAATACTGAAGCAGCAAAATCTGTGAAAACCAATACTTGTGTCGTTCTCAAAACTTTTGGCCACGACTGTAGCTTTGAATACTGATGAAGGTTAAATATCAGGGGGGGGGATTAGAGTACCTGAAGGTAATTTATTATTTTTACATGTATTTTACTATATAATAATCACTGTTACTGTCTATCATTGTCTTAATGTATTTTTACTGTCTAAATATATGTATTCAGCTAGTGTAAACATGCACCATGCTGTCACGAAGCGTTACCCTTTGTTTCTGCTGAGAGATGCGCTGACTCATTTCCCTGCGCATACAAGTTATCTTAGGTCGGTGCTCACGTTTCGACTTCTGAGATACAGATCGAGTTCTAGGTAATTTTTTTCCAAACGGTTTGGTTCAACTTTTAAGAAATTCGAGTCCTAATGAGTTTGAGAACCGAGGTACCACTATAATTGGTTTTCCATTATTTGTTATGGGGAAAATTTGATCAGAACCTGAACTTTTTAGGATTCGATCTGGAGTTCTGAACAGATTAAGTTTAAGTTCTGATGTACCACTGTATAATATAATATGATATAATTTAATTGAGTGCATCCTCAGATAATTTTTTTAATTGGCTGTTTTACAATGGTTGAATCGCATGTAAAAATGTAAAAAGTTGTTATTTGGCTCAGAAATGTAATGACAGTTAAAGTTTTAGCAACTCAAATAAAGAACAAATCCAGAAAAACACTTAAGTACAGTACCAAAGCATATGTGCTCCATTTACAGGTTACAGCTCCGGTGTGGAGCAGCCCAGGCGATCATCGCCCCCCATCCCGGCCCGGCCCATGGATTCACGTGCCTCGCCTGCTGATCGATTTCTCCTTCAGGGCGTCACGGACACCCAGTGAGACATGGTGACTGAGGACGGCTGCTTAGAGATTTATGCTGGTTCACAGCCGTCGGCGGCAGCCGGCAGCTGCGATTCGTGACCTTTGGTTGCTTGGCGGTGATACGAAAGCCGACGTATCACAGCGGGAATTACTCAAGCTGCCACAGCCGGCACCAGCGTAGCTACGTTTTTCTTGGGAAGGGTGTTACTCTTGCTAAAAGATTACTCATGAAAATGAGAAATGTTTCATTAAGACATGATGTCACAGTAATAAGAAATTGTCTCCAGAAGGACACACCATGTTAGTATATGAAGGGTTCCAAAGGTCACCTTTACTCATTAAACCATGGGTGAAATATTTCCCTTCATAGTTTTTATTTTTAAAGAAAAGGCTGCATGACATTTACACAACATTTGAACTGGTTTTGCCTTTTAAGGAGAAACGGTTATTGAGCATTGCTTCAAACCTTCCTCAGGAATTATGTGCTCTCCAAAGCCACGCTCCACCATTGACACGTTTAACAGGGATCATGAGGAGAGAGCAGCAGGTCCTGACCCAGGAGAGCTCGTCCACCTCAGTGGGGGTCCTATAGCTCAAAAAAACACAGTTCTGTGTACTCCCTTTAACCCTGGACCTACAGATGCACCAATAGCATCCATCTGAGACCCCCATGGGTGCTGAATTCATCTTGAAACACTACACCATTGCCGCATGGATCTGCGTGGCAGAACTCCGGAGCTCCAGATTGCCAAGGAGCCGGGCAGCAGAACATGATTAATCGGACAGAGACCAAAGAAAAGGTTTGAGCCCTTTGTCAGGGGTGTTTTCACAGCCCGTCAGACCCATTCACATGGCTTTACCTGGCTGTCCCCTCCGGAGCTGTGTGCAGCAGTATCTACAGATCAGGTGCTTAGAAAGTCAGCAGCATTGACAGGATTATGCACTGCATCTGAACAGGCACGGAAGGACCCTTCGAGGACTTTGAGATTGAGTGTCTTTTGTCAGACCATATCGTAGCTGGCAGAGATGAGCATGGCAGACGAGATGAAGGCATTCATGGCCTCACTGCTGGAGGTTTTCTAGACGTATAGGTAAACCAATGAGCGGAAGTGAAAAGTGAAAACTAGGCTGTGAATGCAGGAGCAAACACAGGGAGAGCTGTGCATCCCTGCTTGCTGAAAAATCCTAGGGCTGAATCCGTATCATCCAGGTCACTTCACAGGCTGTCTTCATTGTTTCATTGGGTGGAAAGGAATGACTGCTGAACCATGATATGGTGCCTTGGATATGGTACATGCCCTGAATTTGCATCAACTTGTCAAGGGGTACAAGAGACAGTTGTGAGTATGGTTCATTAACCTTGAGATATAGCTCTCTCTTCTTATGAGTCACAGATGGTGTGTGGAGGCTTTTTGGAAAATTCTGGACCTGGAATACCTTATACCCATATATATTTTGGCCTTGCAGCAAGGCACAGTACAGTGAGGCATGGCACAGTGGGACACAGCGAGGCACAGCACAGTGAGACGTGGTGAGGCACAGCATGGTGAGACACAGTGAGGCAAGGCACAGTGAGGCATAGTAAGGCACAGTGAGACACGGCGAGGCACAGCACAGTGTGGCAAAGCATGGTGGGGCACAGTGAGGCACAGCATGGTGAGGCACAGCGAGACACAGTAAGGAATGGCACAGTGAGGCACAGCATGGTGAGGCACAGAAAGACACGGTGAGGCACAGCACAGTGAGGCATGATGAGGCACAGTGAGACACGGCAAGGCACAGCACAGTGAGGCATGGTGAGGTACAGTAAGACACGGTGAGGCACAGCACAGTGAGGCACAGTAAGACACGGTGAGGCACAGCACAGTGAGGCATGGTGAAGCACAGTGAGACACGGCGAGGCACAGCACAGTGTGGCAAGGCATGGTGAGACACAGCGAGACACAGTGGGGAATGGCACAGCGAGGCACAGCATGGTGGAGCACAGCATCGTGAAACACTGAGACACGGCAAGGCACAGTACCGTGAGACACAGCAAGGCAGAGCATGGTGAGACACAATGAGACACGATGAGGCACAGCACAGTGAGGCACAGCACGGTGGAGCACAGCAAGGTACAGCATTGTGAGGCACAGCGCAGCACATGAGCAGTTCCACCTGTAAGCTTGGCTATATCCCTGTGGATATTTGAAACTGATGGGATATTTAGGCGAGCTGGAAAACTGTACCAGAGTGAGTCTCACATGGCTGATTCACACGTCATTCTGTAAGGCCCTAAGTGACAGGCATGGCAGTGGGACTCACAGAGCCTAAGGTGAGCTGATATTAAAGGCGTTTACTGGTGCCACAGCAATCACTAAAGATTTAGGCTCATGAGAGTGTTGGATGGAGTTTGGGCCGTAGCATATTAAGGCCCAAATGGACTTATTCAGCTGACAAAGGCTCTCCATTCATCTGCAGGCAATATCAGTCAGATCAGCTCTATCACTACCATTCACTTTCTGTTGACACACTAATATATCCTTATCGCTTGCAGGCGGCTTGTAAGTGATACTTTTGACAAACAGAGATGTGTTCGGGGCCAGGCGCTCGCTGAATTTAAGCTGGGGAGCTGAGAAAATGTTTAGCTCATTCATTACATTGGTGTCCAGCCGTGTCCTAGCTGGCATTACAGAGTCACCGTGCTGTATATAACGTCACAGTGACCCCTGTGACATTCTTCACTGGTTTATACAGCTTAAATAGGCTATTAAACAGGCCAGAACCTGATCTGATGCTGGCTTTGCATCTTTCACTATTATGCCACCTGCTGGCCACATTCAGAATTTCAATCCTTCTGCTTCCTTTTGGCATGAATCCCTTTGCATTGCATTTTGTCATTTTGTTTGTGAAGATTTGAGTCTGTCATGACCTTTTTGTGACCCAATGTTGCAAGCACACTTTGTTCTGTTATTTCCTTGGGCTGGATCTAACATTGTGTTTTGAAACCCACAGAAGTGTCTTGTTCTTTTGGGGTAGCGAGTGGCTCTGTGGGTTAATCTCTGCCAATGGTCAAAAGATCGCTTTGGCAGAACATTCATGTCTGTGAGCCCTTGAGCAAAGTCCTTAAGCTTCACTCCCCAGCTCCAGGGGTGCCACACCTTGGCTGACCCTGCACCACAACTCCCACGCTATGGAGAGCAAGGAGTGGGCGAAGAGTAGAGTTTTAGTGTACAGTACTTCTTACTCAGGAACAGATGCCACTTATGAGATGAAAATAATGCATTACATTCATTTATAGGGACTGCTACATACTTCTGTGTCGTTAAATCCGTCTTAATCTTTGTTTTGTTCTGACTACTAAACCCAGGCTTATGAAGTAGAATACATAATTAAGCAGGATCTTTGATACCATCAGAGAATCATTAATTTCCATGTTGTTTTGTAAAGTTGGGATAAAAAATAAAAATGTAGCAGCAATTTGCTGCTGTGAATGTGTGATTCACACGTTACAGCGCGCACTCGGAGAACGGCGAAGGCAGAGGGCGTAGGGTGAAATGCAACGGCCAGCGATACAGTTTTATCTGTAAATCTGTGCAAATAATCACAATTCCCAGGCGGCGGTGTTGCGTTTAGCTACACGGAAGAAAATGAAACAGAGAGACTCTTAAGCAGCAAAGGAGCGCAGGCCGGCTTCTAGAAGGGGACCCTTGGTTTGAAGAGCAATCGTGGCTCCTACAGAGTTTTGCTGTTAATAAATAAGAGCAGGACCATTCTTCACCTCGGACGTGGAGCAGACACAGCTGGAGGACTTGAGGAAGATGAATGGAGAGTTTGGGGATGACACTGAGCTACCTCCGTCGCTCTCTTGGGGTCCGCGTACAGCAAAAGCAATCTGATAGCTTTAATTTTGAATTTTATAGCATAGGGAGTGGGGGAGCACCTTTAATTCCACATCTCTGAGATGTGGATGACAGAGGATCACAGAACCAAAGAGACGATCAGAAAAATACGGTGATTTAAGACAATCTCATGAAGTCTAGGGCTATGGAACTATTGATGATTGCAGAGTATCTTACATTTTATCCATCTACAAATTTAGATGTTGTCAGAAGTGATTAAAAGAGATTTAAAGACACATTCATAGTTTAACACTTATCTCAGGGTTGCCAAGTCTCACGCAAAAAATCACACAGATCTGTATTATTTCATTTTAAACCTAAAATTAGCTACATCAAAAGTGTCATTTGCAAACCCTACAGATGATTTACAATGTAATAAAACTGTTACATACATATAAATGCGTGAGTAGACTTGTCCTGAACCGAAAATCTCACTCCACATCAAAGTTTGCAGCCCTGAATCATGATGCGTTTGCTGTGCGAGCGTCTGCAGTGAAGCCACGAGCCAGGCCGGGAAATCGGCTCACACCTCAGGAGGCACCGAGGCCTTGGGAGAAGATGGTGAAGGTCCCGCCAGGACTGTCACACTCCTTATCAAAGGGCACCAACAGCCAGCTACTCCTAGCGCCACAAATGGTGAGCTTCATCTATTTCATTGATCTTTAAAGTGCAGCCAACTGAAGGACAAACGTCATAGATTCCCATTCCGCTGGGTTCTACCCAAATGTGGTCATCTTCAGCAGATGTACAACACATTCTGTAATAAGGTGCCAAAACAGACTTAAAAGAGCTGAAATTATATATCCGGCGGGCTCCACAGAGAAATGACACACAAAGAAGTGTCGTACAGCCTCATTTGGGTACATGGGTAAAATGTGCTGTCATATAAATGATGGTGCCTATATATTTCAGAGAATATGGTTGGAGAACATCCATTTTGTATGACCTCAGATAGGCACATCAAACGCATACAGGTAGGCTTACACAAAGGGAGTTACGTAAGGCCTGTAATGGTGTCGATATCACAGCAGACAGTAAAACCTGGAGACGCTACTCCTGCTGAAAAAGACTCCAGCTGTGAGCAGTGCGGAGGATCCACACGAAAACATTCCCCCCACGGCTATTACTGTCTCAGAACATTTCAGACATTCGAGAAAAAAAAAGGCATCTCCTGCTGGCTGGTGGGTGGGAAAGTGCACTGCCAGGAGGGTATGTTCAGAGAGGTCTGGAGTATCTGGTAAAGGTCAGACAGGATATTCAGTGAGCACATTTTATGGCAGAGGAGATACACGCCTCAGATCGGCATGAATCTTAGCGTGTACTTCCCCTCTTTCAGCACATGAGGCGCCGTAGAGATGACGGTGTGGACGGCGAGAACACAGCCATACCCTCAAACTCTCCATGATCAGCTAGGCATTCATATGTCTTCCTGTGCTGTAAGTTAGCAGCATAAGAATAAGCCATTGAAAGTCAGGTGGCAGACAGAGTTTATTGTGGATTTTCTGCACATCTCGGTCTCGGTAAGAGTTCTGTGGCTTTATCGTAATCCATCCAATTTGTTCAATCCGAGTTGCGGGCAGGAAAAGTGCGGCAGACATGAGGCCTTCTCTCTGTGAGTCACACTGGCAGCCAGGCTGCTCTCCCCCTCCTCATTGATCCCGGGTTTTACTACAGCCAGACACCCGGGGAAGCCGCAAATCCAGCAATATGTCAACCAGACAAAAATCCCACCTTTCTGGGATTTACTCTAAAAAAGCAAGAGGGCCGTAAAAAGCCAGTCGGCGAGCTGGCGGCTGAGCGTACAAGCGAGTCTCCCGGCCCGAACAGCAATCCGGCGTTTATCTTCCTCACTAATCTCCGAGGGCGGGGGGGGGGGGGGGCAGCCTGCATTGGGGTGGGTATTAGGGCGAATGAACACTGGCAAGCCAGCTGTGTCCCAGAGGGAAAACTGCCATGTGAAAAAGAGGGAGAGTACAAGGAACAAGGTATGGGGGGAAGAAAGCCCATGCGGTCAGACAGCCGAATGTCAGCAAAGGCCGCAGCGTCGCTATTGGCTATAATGTCACGGTAAGGGTCGAAGGTCAGGAAAAGCATACAGGTCCAGCATACAGAGACAGAACAGCATCAATGATATGCAGAGGGTGAGCAGTGTGTGAGTAAACAAGAGCTCAGTAAACTGCATATCCAAAGACACAACGCTGGAAATAATCAGACCAGTAAATCAGATTTTAAATCAGATATTCAGATTCAGCACAGGATTGGCCAGTAAGATCCCACATGACTGGCTGTGTATGAACATGAGGTTATAAAAATGTTTATGGAACAATAAGCAGAGAACAGACAGGAAAACAAACGTAATATATCTGGACAGCGGCGACCTTGAGATCCAACCTCCGATCAACGCAAGTGTCTGAAATTACCTTCCTGATCCCTGCTTCTGGCTATTTCTGTCATTTTTTTGCGTCAAGAGCAAACAATCCACAGGCTAAACTAAAATAATACAGCTGCTCTACACTCCAAGCACAAAGGAAAAGAGCATTGTCTGGGTTCCAGATGAGGATTCAGTCCAAGGATCAGATACTATGTGACACATTTAACTGCAAAGCAATTATAATGACTACATTGCCTAATTTGTTTGTTTTAGAAATGTCAAATTTACCATCGGATCAAATCTAATTACAGTGTCAGCAATTTATTTGTTCTGGCTGACATTTATCAAACGTGCTGTGCTGAGATAAACTTCATGGGGTGGTGTGTGATCGGTACCTGTGTTCAGAAGGTCATGGGTTTGAGCGCCGCTGCCTGACCCCAGCATTTGAGCGATGCCCTCTTTCCTATGTGCTCCAGGGACGCTGGACGCTGGCTGGTCTTGCTCTCTGACCTATCGCTCTGGACAGAAGCATATGCTAAATAAATGGATGTGACATGAATTTCCTTGCAAACCACGGGCTGGGGTCTTGTGCAGGGACCTCCAGACTCATTTCTAAATTTATCTGCGCGGAGCACGATGTGGGACGCAGCTATCCATCAGCAGCTGCTGCTCCCCACTTCAGAGCCACAGAAACTGGAGCCAGCGTCGCACAGATGGACCTTCTCTGGCCTGGGATGGAGTTCCAGATATATTAGAGATATTTTCTGCACAGCCTGAGCCGCTGTTTCATTTGCATGTGAAATATACATAAAGTGTCCCTGCGGGGATTCTGCATCAGAGAGCGTATATAAATCTTAAAGGGAAAAGACAGATCATCCTGTTGGCGCCGGGACCCCGTGCGGCTTCGATTTCTGTTATCTATTTCGAAAGCCGAACATGCGGAAAAGGACATTATGTAAATGCAAGAGGACGGTCCTGAACAGACGGACCTGCGGACACCAGGCCTAGCCTTAAACTGGATCCCGTGACCTTGTGATGCAGCCAGCATCCGACAGAGCCAACCCCCCCCCAGTCCCTATGATATTTATAGACTTCTGTTATTGCTCAGACTGTATTAACAATTATAAGTGACAAGAGGCTGCGATTTCCCATGGTGGTCATAAGTGAGAAGAGCACCACGACATTTAATAACGGGACACAGAGGTAGCAGTAAAGAGCACCCTTAGGCACCCGCTGAGCCCAGCGACAGCGTTAAACCCGAACGGATAGTGTCCGTGGGAAGGAGGACGAGAGAGAGAGGGGGGGGAAGGGAGAGTGAGACATTATGTAAATGTAGGGGGACAGGGGGGACAGGAAACCCCTAGAGGTTGCCGTGTGCCATTTCCAAAACACATTTCCTCACATTTACTATGACACAGAGTGACAGCGGACCTTGGGTAATGATCACAGCACTTTCACGAGTGCGCTTGTACACAGTTTACGGCGCCCGTAAAGACCAGCCAACAGTCAAAGTGTCACGGACAGTAAACGATTTAAAATTACGAGCATGCAGACGTTGGGGGGGGGGGGGGGGGGGGGGGGGGGGGGGGGGGGGGGGGGGGGGGGGGGGGGGGGGGGGGGGGGGGGGG
>JABFEB020000036.1:5749333-5759730 GCA_019775895.2 Stomatorhinus ivindoensis | reverse complement strand
GACCAGCCAACAGTCAAAGTGTCACGGACAGTAAACGATTTAAAATTACGAGCATGCAGACGTTGATCCCCCCCCCCTCCCCCCCAAACTTTCCACTAGCCCCCCAGCACTCCGAAGCCTGGCCTCGGTAGCACTAATTCGCCCTATAAAGCGAGAGGGTAATTTAACGGGGGTAAGCGAGAACCCTTCTATGGTTTGGCCTCCTGTACTCACTGAACCCTCAGCCAGTGCAAGTGATACCAGATATACTGAGAACAGCTGGAATGAAGCTAATTGAGAAATATTACAAATGTAATTTAACTATAACTACAACTGGAATTAGATTTGAGCTTGTGAGGTCAACAGCATAATTCTTTTTTCAAGTACATTTAATTCTTTATTATGTGACTCTCTGTCTTCTCTCTCTCTCTCACACACACACACACACACACACACACACACACACACAAACTGTGGTTCACAGTGAGAAGTCTACATTGCGCCATCAATTTACCCATCTAAATGTTTCAGACCAATATGGTGATCACTGTCCTGCTACAAAAGCCACATGCAAACATACAAATATACTGTTTCCCACGCTACAGACTGCTCTGCTAATCCTCAGAGCACTTTCATAAACTACCAGAAATGATTTGTTGTGCCAAAATTAGGCCTTTGTTTGTAGGGAAAAAAAGATAAAACTTACAAGACCGCCCACAGCTATAAACACAATGAAGTGATGGATTTATATATAAATCAGCCTTAGCAGGACTGTGCAAATCTGTCTGATCTACGAAATGTTCCCCGGCACCTGGGGCTGTTCGCCCAGACGGAAGCCTGAGATGTAATAATGCTGAGGAGGTGGTGTTCAGCTCTCACTGCCCCAAACCTGCAGATCTCCTCTCCTCTCCTGCCTGGACGTCCGTCGGCTACATGAACCTCTGGATTTCCAGCCTGGTCTGGGCAGGTCATAGGGTCAAGACTCATCTGCGGCAGGTCATAGGGTCATGACCCGTCTGTGGTGGGTCATGGGGCCACGACTCATCTGTGAATACATTCCTATTAAACAGTTTGAGGCACTGAGTTACAAATGGATTGGCTGGTTTCTGGAGTGACACAGACCACCACCAGCATTGCAGATCCTAGGTTATCATCACGGTACCTTCATAAGTACACTGGTAACAGCCCCAGTACTAACTGCATGGAATCACATAATACCTTCATTCACATAATACCGCCGGAAACACCGTGACTGGACACCTCTACTGAACCCAGATGCCGTGGTGGGTCAGCCCCCTTGCAGAGTAGCTGACAAGCTGGGTGTCTTGGGTTAAAGGCATTAGGCCTATTGAAAACCCAAATTTACGACTTGGCTATAGGCATTAGCAATAGCCAGAGCGACGGTTAGCGCCGCTAGCAGGTAGTGGGAAAAAAAACGGCAAGAGCAAGGTGAATCGAGTCCTGGGACCAGGGAGGACGAATGAGCACAGACCCAGATCCATTTAAAAATATACATCACATTTATTGTGACACCACCAAGAGACTTTCCACAAAGTAGTTTTGGGAACCACGGCTGAGAGCCCCCCCCAGCCACGGCAAGCCATCGTCTCGCCCTTCACCTGCTTCTTCGAACGCTACCCCAGAGCGAGACCCTGACAGGTGCCAGACAAAGCCGTCATACGTCAACTTTTTTCTAAAGGTAACACAATGTACAAAAAGTTTGACTCTTGATACTATAAAAAACAACAAAACGAAAAAAAAAAAACAAACAGCTTCCTCTCCTTGCTGTATGTATAATGACACAAAGCAGTTACGGGCACCTCACCGCTGGGCAGCCCCGGTTATCCTGATACGAAAGGACTCCCTAAAGGAAGTGGACTGGGCAAATGTCCGCCTCTGCGCGCCGTCCGCGGGCCCCGGGAAGAAGGGAGGCCGTCTAAGGGACGCTCAGGTCTCTGTGCCTGTATCTCATCTAGCGTCTGAACAAGACGAGGAAACTCTGCCTTCACAATGTACAG
This sequence comes from Stomatorhinus ivindoensis, assembly GCA_019775895.2. Taxonomy (NCBI): domain Eukaryota; kingdom Metazoa; phylum Chordata; class Actinopteri; order Osteoglossiformes; family Mormyridae; genus Stomatorhinus; species Stomatorhinus ivindoensis. The sequence goes on along the minus strand of JABFEB020000036.1, from coordinate 5,757,733 downwards.
TACAATACGGCACTACGACGTCATGGGCGGCCTCGGTGGGGTGGGTGGGGCTCAAAAACGGATGGAGATGCATATTTTTAACCCTCTTTCTCTGAAAAAGCAGTTCCCCTTCAGCGGGCCCCACGCCATGCCGACTCGATAAGGCCAAACAAGCAGGCGGCTGGAGTGACTGGAGTCCTCCCGTCCATGGGGTGGCGCTATCCCTCGGGCCTCATGGGTCTTTTAAGGCACCAGGGCAGCCAGGAGCAGCAGCAGAGTCCATGCGGTGCCCCACAGTGGGCTGCGTAAAGGGAGCTGGCCACTTTTCGCCCGGACTCCTGTGACAGGGAGCACAGAAAATGTGGGGCACATCAGCGTGGAACAGCTTCTCTCATACAGTTACTATAAAATGAGTGATTAGGGAAATAACAAGCCTGTCAAGGCCAGTAATGACCATAATCATGCCTAGGCTGAGTATCATACTCAAGGCAATGGAAAGGAATACTGTCAGTCCTCTTCAGTAAGCAGCAAAGTAACATATGAAATTGTGCACTGCCAGAATGACCGATCTATAGGTATGGGAGGGGCGGGGATGACATGGGGTGAGGAAGGGGGCACAAAAGCACAACATTTCAACAGAAATCGCTCTACAGAAGACGACACTAACTAACTATATGTTCTCCTGTGAAAATAACAGTGACTTAGATGTTCTTCAAGCTAAATAGCTGGCAGATTCTGCTGCCTGCCGTGATTTGTCTTGTTTGGAAGGATAACCCTAATTGGCCATGAAACAAAGAACATCGAGGATGTTTATAAAGGTGACAAATAAAATGGAATTAAGTGAAGGCAACATAACAGTCTTTGTCTACCACAAGGCAGCACTGGCGCGTAGGAGTGACCTCAGACTGTAAACAAACACCAAGCGGGTTAGAGTCATATACATGACGCTGCAGCGCCCCCTACCTGACGAGGTGAGCAGTCTGACCTGGGCACTGACGACACCCTCTCCCCCTTTGCTGACTGCTCGCACCTCAATGCTGTAGGCGCCCCCTTCAGGCAGGGTGAGCATTGCGGATGGGCCCCGGCTTTGAATGACCTGGCTGTGGTTCCGGCTCTCTTGACGCAGCAGGACCTGTGACAGCGGATGGATGTGGGGGGGGGGGGGGGGCTTCAGTGCCGAATGTCTGCGGGGGGGCGGATCCCTCCTAGGAAGCCTCCATTATGCATTGGGCCTGTTTCACGGTCAGTCTATTTGCAATCCATCACAATTACATTCAGTCTAACTTCAAAGCTAAACACAGTCCCAAGGTAAGTGTGCCTGCAACAGATGAAAGTTGGGCGACTCTCAGAGGCCACTCGTGCTCCGCTGAATAGGAAATACGGAGATAACTAATAACCTCATTAAAGGGCCTGACACAATCGATTGAACACAAGACAAATCACAGGGATAAATGCAGGAAGAACAAAGGCCCTTTTCATCCACACCCTGGAGGTTCATAACATCAAGGCGTTCTTGAGTGACAGGGTGGGGGGGGGGGGGCACTCACCTTGTACCCAATGACTTCAGATTCATTGTCCATCGCTTTCACCGGCTCCCACCCCAAAGACACGTTGTCGCCCTCTTGAATCCACATGAGGTTGCTAGGAGGTCGATCTGGGGCTGGGGGGAAGGTGTCAACCAACACGACAATCAAAAGCGAAAGCAAACAGGACACAAAACGTTCCTTCGCGAAGACTGATGACCACGAGTAAGTAATGATAAGCACTATATCAGGGTTCCCTCAGGTCCGGTCCTGAAGGGCCAGTCTGAAACACAGTTTGCAGATTTCCCTGCCGAGACAAACCTACTAAACCCGCTAATTAGCTGAGTTAGATGTGTCTGAGCAGGGAAATCTGCAAACTGTGTTGCAGACTCGCCCTCCAGGACCGGACCTGGGGCAACCCTGTACTAAAGCATGGCAGCAGGCTGTGGAGATGGAGGTGTTAGCAGAACACAGGGGTCGTCTTAATCTAATATCCCCCGAGCCTTTCATCTCAAGAGTCATACAGGCACCTCTTAGGTGGCAGCATGGTAAATATGGGATTAGCAATGACGAAACTGCCACTAAGATATTGTGTTCTGCAGTATGACGTCTAGCTGATATAATGGCATGAAACGCTACATGTGGTCCAAGCCCGCTTCCCGCCTCAGAGTTCTCTCATGATGGACGCCCAAATGGAGGCTCTGACAGCCTCCCCTCACGGCCCACTTCAGGCATCAGCCTCGGCAGGGTGCGACTCACGAGGCTTCAGGGTGGTGGCCGGAATGGCGACGCTGGCGGGGCCCTGGCCGATGCTGTTGTAGCCTTTGACGGCGACCAGATAGCGGGTGTTACCCTCCAGACCCATCAGCACAATGGAGGTCTGGTTGCCCTGGGTCTTCAGCTTCCCAACAGACTGCTCCTGCTCTATGCTGTCCTTCCAGTAGCTCACCTGTCAGGGGAAATGGGGACGTGAAGTTGGAGACTCCGGAGTAGTGTGCTGGGTCCTACTGGACAGGCTTCAGAATGTAGAACCATCATACACACACACACACACACACACACACACACCAGCTTGCCCTCCCCTAACCTCATATCCATAGGGTTTTCCTGGACCAGGCTCAGGAGATCTCCAGGCTACCTGGATCTCGGAGGAGGAAACAACAGCAGCCTTTACTCCAGTGGGTGCCTCCCGTGGCTCTGTGTTAAAGAGTGATGGAGCTTATAAATCACACAGCCAGAAGGGGGCGCTGTGCCCACCCCCTCACCTCAATATTTCTGTTGTTATAAGACAACATTCTGGGCATTGACACAAACCTCAGGCATCAGTTAATAAACTGCCAAAGTGACGCCTGCAATTACAGCTAACAGTCAAGCCAAGGAGGCGTCTAGGACCTTCGGCGCAGTGCGTCTAACGTTATTTTCCGTGTTCGTTCTGCATCCTACTTGCTCTGTCCTCTTGGGCCAGTTGGCCAATTAATTAAAGCCAGGCTGCAGAATCCTGATAAGTGTGGTTCACAGCAGGAACACAATCCAGCTTCCTGCATCAGGATGCGGCAGACAGGTCACGATTCAGGCATCGCTCTTTTTCTCGGATCTCCTGAGACGTACAAATGGCTTGAGCTTAACTACCCAGAAAATAAATAAACGAGTGAAGGAAACTGGACTCCTGGTTGATTTCCAGTTTACCAAACACTAACTAATTTAGCAAACTAGTATCTTACAGGCAAGGACATAACTCTGGGTTGAGCATGGGGGATTGGGGGAGTTGAGGTATATACCTATTTAAGGGAATTATATTGGCTTGTTTTGATTAATGGGCGGCTACAACCCCCTACCCCCCCATAATTTACACCCATGCTTACAGGCCACTAGTATCTGTAGAGCAGAAAAAATACAGACCAATTTCAATTAAATTCTTTTCAATTAAAGACTACAGACCAAAACATTAATTAAGCAGAGAATTCATCCATTTCTGTACATACGACAGCAAATTGTGTGAGATCTTCACCTCCTTCTGCAGAATAGATGGTCACCACCTGGCTGAAAGGCCCGTCTCCCTTGTTGTTGTAGACCCCAACCTTCACCTCAAAGGGGGTCAGAGGAGGGAAGGTCTCATCCCGGTACTTGAAGGTGGTGGAGTCGGCAGAGGTCACCATCTTTTCCTTCCAACCTCGTGTCCCGTTGGCTCTGAATGCTACTATGTATCCAAAGCCTTTCCCATTTTGGAACTCCTCAGATACAGGCTGAAAGGAAGGGTAGGGACCGTTTGACTAGACTTCCTCAAAACAAAGACGCGACTTCACACAGCGGTTAGGTCTACCCCTCAGGCTACCAGGTTCAACTCAATAGGAACTGTTAATATGAAAGACAGGGGGTGAAATGAGTTACTTGACTGGATTCCTAGCTAGTAATCAAACCCTCCATGGGTATCAGTGACTCACATCTCTCACTTCTGGATCACTGGCTGTTTACTTGACATGACCCTAACCTTAGCCTTCAATACAGACTAAAGTCTGGAGAGTTCTGGAAAACGCACACCTGCCTTAAAAAAAAAAAAAGTTGTGACAGTGCATCTAAACAACATTTTTAGATAAGTGGAAATAAGGAGATTCCTACATGACCCTTCAAACGGATGGCTTCAGATAGTATGAGGCAGATAGACCAGGATGATTTTGTTAAAAGAGGATCGATATGATGTAATGTGATTCTGCTTGATTGTAGTGAAACACGGCATGAAAAATAACCGCTGTGAAAAGGATATAGCTGGATGAAACAGCAGAGAGTGTGACTGGAGCAAAAAAGCGCTCGTGGGAATTTTACTTGCTCAAAAAATGTGCTGAGGGCAAAATGAAAAATGATTCATTAAGAGAGATAACCAATTATATTGTACAGGAGATCGGTCCCAGCAACTAGAGGAGGCAGGACCAACCAATTGGATGTCTTGGTCCCGCCTCTTCTAGTTGCTTGGATCCACCTCATCTACAATCTCATTGGCTATCTCTCTGAACCAATCATTTTTTGTTCTGCGCTCAGAACTTTTTTGTGTAACCAAAACTCTCATGAGTCACAAAAGCAGCTGAACCCGCTAGTGCTGTGCTACTTCCTCCTGACTGAGCACGACAGACCCAACATCTCAGCTCCTTCAGGAACCAGAAGGCTCAGCTCACAGGCAGGGGGCTGGCCTATTTTGTATCCATGTATCTATACATTCATCTTCACAGGAAAATAACACAAAGGGACGCAGGGAATAAGAATGAAAGTCGGCACCGGAGCTTGGTTCATGCAATCCACGTAACCGTCTCGTGTTCTCAGTCACATGGTCAGGACCATTTGCCGAGCGTACAGTTACTCTGCATGAATCTTCCAGAGAGCACTGAACAGTTCCTGTATCATGTATCATTAGAGTGATAGCATAACATCAATGTTAGAAGGCACCGTAGAATTTAGTTAAACGACAAATCTGAGTGATTCACAGTGACGTTCGAGAGATCTATTCTACACAGGAAATCAGCTCCGGGCAATACTTTGTGAAGTAATGAAGGAGATGCAGGTCGCCATAGGAACAGCGGTGCGGTGCCGCATGAACACACTGACTAACCAGAGCTTTAGTTAAGTCAACTCTTTAATTAAATTCATCAGCAGTGCGAGGGCTGGTTAACGATGCGATGACAGCTGCACTTTAATTAAGTGTGAGCGAAGAAACAGGAGCCAATCCTGTTTCTGCAGATGACACTGTGGATAATATCTCAGCCTGTAGAATCACCTACTTGCAGTAGCTCCCCTCACTGGTCAGTCCTGGCCATTAAAAAATATATTTTTAATAGCTGTCACAACTACACAAACACATTTTAATAGACACCACAATTTTAGCTTATATAGTAAAATACACTAAAAGTTTTCATTCATTAATTTATTCTCCATACTGCTTGTCCTATACCGAGTCATGGGGATTTGGTTCCTGTCCTGGAAACAACAGACGCTAAGCAGGAAATAACCCAGGATCAGAGGTGGGTAATTCAGGTCCAGAAAGTAGAAATCAGGTGCATGATTTTGTTTCAACCAACCAGGTGAGCATACAAAGTCACAGTCACAGTGAACTCAACTGGTTGGTCGAGACAATCTCAGACCGGATTTTTACTTTCTGGACCTGAACTCTCCACCTCTGGATGAGGTGCCTAAAGAGACTAAAGAATGTGATACACTATATCTAACGGTTCCCTTAAGACTGACACATCAAGCTGCAAACTGGATATGGTGACTGTGGTCGTCCTGTTTTGGTGCTGTTTTGGTGTTTGCTAAGGGGGTGAAACTGGGGACAATCTCCAGCACCTGGTTCAATGGTAACAGATTCAAACGCAATTAATTTGGGAGAAGTATAATTAAAATGTAATCTGGCAGAATGAAGTCTTGGGACAGGGTAATAAATGGAGGAACACCTGTACACTCCTGTCCTTTTGGCAGCAGCCATCCGTCAGGGTGTAATCCAAGCACCCCCTGGGCCTTTGAAAGCTACTGCTCCCTAAAGGGGCACTGGAATTAACAGGCCTTCTGTGAGAATGTTGGGGGCTGTGGCTGTGTGAGGGGTGGGATGGTGTTATTCTAGGATTCTCGATCTGGGAGGAATGGAGCTTTGACTAATTAGCGTGTGCGGATGGACTCGTGAAACCAATGCGCTTCTGTTACGGCCTTATTACTGGGGCTGGCGGACTGTAGAGCGGGCAGATCACGTAGAGACGTGTGAGAGCAGCGAGAATGGCAGGGGAGTCGCAAGGAGCCCCACCTCCCTGGGAGGGAAAAAGTAACACAAAGAGCAGTGGGTAACGAGACGAAGACCTGAAAGTCGACGGGATGGCCTCACTGAACGGCATAATGAGGAGATAGCTGTGAGGAGAGCAGGCCGGGCACTGCGAATGACAGAGACTGCTACCCAATTCAGGCATACCCATCCCTAATGAGCACAGGCATACATGCAGGAGGCCTACTCTGGAAGCCCTCCTACGAGAAGCAGAGAGGAGGTGCAGAGATATTTCCCTGTAGCTGGTTTTAATCCTTATTCTTCGTGGTGACCAGAGCTCTGTGTCACCGTACCTTGCCAAAACAAATGCTCCCTGGCCCCAGATAGCAAAACATGCTATTCCTGCAGAGCGTGTTGTCCTTGCCGTCTCCCTGGCAGTGTGATCTCAGCATGGCATCGCTGACAAGAAGGGAACCAAGTGTCCACAGCACAGGATGCAACCAGAACACCAGAATCAGCGAGTAGCAGTACGGCCCCTTGGGGCATCAGCACGGCCCCTCGGTGTCCCCTGGGGCGAAAGCGCGACTTATCACACCCATGTTCGCTGTATCACTACTTGCTGAACAAGTCATTACAGGTCTTCATAACTGGGCTGTCACCATGGATGCAGAGACCATTCAAATGCTGGTTATGCCATACATACAGTAATCAGTTGCTCCTGTTGAACTGAGCAACAATGCCACGATTGAAGATCCTTCTGGACTCCCCCTACCCCCCCGCACAAAATGCATCATGTGAAGGTTATTTCCTTGGTGACACATGGGCCTCTGTACTTAATAGCCTCCAGAACAGCCGTTAAATACCTCCACATCTGTTCCAGGCTCCCTGACTAACAGTATCCTTAACTGCCGTAATTCAACACCCTCTTCCTTTTTCATCAATTAACAGGCGATGGTTGATATGCTGCTGTTCCCCCATGGGTAGATGAAGCAGCGATACCTCTCTCAGTGCACAAACACTACTCACAAATATTTGGGAGAGTTCACCCCGGCGATGCACTGCCAGGGGTAAGATCACTATAGCACATTTTCTGCATGATCAGCCATGCTTTCCAGCTCGTTTTCACACAGAGGTACAAGGCTACAACGTGTGTATTCAGAATTCAGGTCCAAAAAATAAAAATCCAGACCAAGATTTTGATTCAACCAACCAGTTGAGCATAAAGAGTCACAGTCACAGAAAACTCAGCTGGGTGGCTGAAACAAAATTTTTACTTTATGGACCTGAACTCTCCACCTCTGTTTACACATCTGCCTTCTTATCTTTGTGATCTTTAACTACATTCATACACTCATTTTTGCAGCTTTACTGTAATTTCTCTGATGTGTATGATATATGTGCCTGACGACAGTGAGTGTGTCGATCTTGATGGATGACACGTCTTCTGCTGTTGAGCTATGCTTGGATCATGCCGGTCTGCATGCTTTATGTCCTCCGGTGGAGATGCTCTCTGTAACTAACACTGTACCCCGTGCTGCATTAGCCTCCAAAGGTTTGGGTCGCTTCTCCTCATCTTTTTAGGCCAGGAGTGATGGATTACAGGGAAGGGGGCCAGGGTGCGCCACTGTGCGTTCAGGGACTGTGCTCTCACAGTCGATACGCTGTACCGTGATGTTTAGGCTGGCCTCTGACAAGAGCGAAACGGACTAACCGATATGTGCAAGGTTAACCAGTAACACTCATTGGCCAGTAAACCTCAAACGCTGGTAATGCTGGGGTGCTACAAATGGATTCAGCATTTAAAAACACTGAAGTTAAACCAAGAAGGATAAACAAATAATATTACACACATCAGTGTAATCTGAAGAAAACTAAGTGGAGGCTGAATTCCTTAATCACTCTGTGTTCAGGTGTATTGCTTTCTTCTCTGGGATTCCTACAGTTTTAATTGTAACTAGCTTAAGTAACTTGTGTGACTGGGATAGCGAGGGAGTGTGGTAACTATTGTAGAAATAGCTTTTCAATACAGCCACATTGCGGACTACAGACTGCCGGCTAATGGTGCAGTTCAGTACTGCTACAGGAAACACTGGAATGGGATATGATGCCGGCCAATGGTGCAGTTCAGTACTGCTACAGGAAACACTGGAATGGGATATGATG
>JABFEB020000036.1:5728456-5744772 GCA_019775895.2 Stomatorhinus ivindoensis | reverse complement strand
GGAACCCCCCCCCCCCTTCAGATTTAATGCAGTAATGTTTTTATGATCACCCCAGCTCTCATGATGAAGGCTTAAATTGTGTTTTACTGTGTTTGGTGTCACTTAACAGAGCAGTGCTAAGTGGAATGAGCAAGGTGAGTCATGCAGGCATAGGCATTAATAATGACTGAGTGCTAAACGTATTATTACTGTTATCTGGCTGGATGGATTTGGGCAGATTACACACACTTAGCAAGACACTGTGCCTTGACATTAAAGCCTGAGATTCGGATGGTGCTGCTTTCAGCCACATGGATGAAGTTTCTGGGCTTCTGACAGCCACATAAAAACGGTGGAGGAAACAAGGCGACCTGCTTCTCATTCTGAAGCACAGAAAACAGCTCTGACCTCTGGAGCTAGAAAAAAATCTGACATTTTCAGTGCGCATATGATTTGAGTCTCTCTCTTCAAATGCATGCTAAATAGGAAGACTTACAGGACTTTTGATTGGCAAAGAAGTCTTAGCATGGACTAATTAAAGTAAAATTAAGCCAGAAATTCATATTATGTACTGAGAGATTAGCTCAGAACTTTGTAAATGTCTGCTACAGCACCCAAAAGTCTGTGACATTACACAATGTGAATATAAGAGTACAGAGTTAGCAAGCTAGTTAGGCTCCTACTCTCACCTTAACGCTATTGTTATCGGCCCTGCGCCATCTGCAAGGCCTCCTGCACGTTCATATCGACCTAATACCCCTCCAGCCAAAAACAACGCCTGTCTGCAGACCTAATAGCTCACAAAGCTCTGTGCATTTGTGTGCGTTAGTATCCGTGTAGCTCCTCCCTCGGCCCGAAGCACGTGACCAGAGCAGGCTGCAGTTACCTGTTCTGACAGCCTGCCAGCCCAAGGAGTAGGGGCTCCGGGCTTGCAGGTTGTAGGCCACGATAGGGCTGTGGTTGTCCACTCCACGAGTCCAGGACAGGGTTGCCGTGGCGTCTGTGATCTCCTCCACGATGACTATCCCTGGGGGCCCGGGCGGTCCTTGACACCAGAGTGAGGGCCATTCATCGAGACAGAACGGAAACTCGAAACATCCTCCCAGCTCCAAAGACTCCCCCTCTGTACCTTATCATCATATGACCAGGCAGAAAGCCCTTCCGGCAGAATCCGGTCCAGTAAATTTGCACGTCCAACAAATGCTCACCACTGGCCGCATGCTAGCGGCGCAACAGTCAAGCCCGAAAGTGATCTCAAACAAACGCCCCAGTTCAACACGGCGGAAACTAGCCAGAAGAACCTGATTCCGGAATGTTTCACAGGAAGATCCTCACAGTTGGCTAAGCTAAAGGAAAAGATCTGAGCCAGAATGTGAATCTCTCAGATGCACAGAATCTTCTTTACTCCATCAGCTAATACGACATGCCCCCTGTAGAGGTAAAATGGATGGATACTGATTGTAATTGATTATTTTTGTCTTTATCTGAGGGGGCACATCAGTGACGCTGCACACCCGAATCATTAAGGATGTTTAATTCTGAGTTTTCATTTTATGAATCAGTGAATGTTTAAGTTCTCTAGAGGGAACTGATGTCAAGGGGAATCTACAGACTGCTGCAGTTAATGACAAGCAGTGGAAAGTCGGTAAACACTGGCATTAATATTCATAAATATCTATCAAATGTTGCTATGGTAACAAAACAGAAAGTCCCCTAAATTCTGCAGTGGAAGTCATATCTGTCTGTCTGGCCAGCCATCCATCCCAGAGGATATGGGTACAAGGCAGGGAACAACCCAGGATGGGATGCCAACCCATCACAGGGCACAAGGCAGGGAACAACCCAGGATGGGATGCCAACCCATCACAGGGCACAAGGCAGGGAACAACCCAGGATGGGATGCCAACCCATCACAGGGCACACTCACACACACCCCTATGGGAAATTTGGTAATTCTAATCTTACCATGTTTTTGGACAGCGGGGGGAAACCAGAGCACCTAGAGGAAACCCCACGACAACACGGGGAGATCATGCAAACTCCACACGCATGGAGCCACAGAGGAGAATCAAACTCTGGTCCCTCCGGTGTGAGGCCACAGTGCTAACCACTGCACCACTGCACCACCTCCTATCTGGCTGCTCATAAATTTTCACAGTGTAGTGTGGTGCACATCGAACCCCCGTAAAACAGTTTTACAACAAACCCATAGAATCCGAAAATGAACGACTGATACTACTGTGTTGATTTCCTGTCTTAGCAATTCAGCACAAAAAAATGGACAGGACCATAACTTTCTGTTTGTAATAAAAGCAAAGACATTATTCAGTAAAATCTTATGAACCTGCAGACTGGCAGAGCCAGGTCCACTATTCAGAGGGATTTATCTCATTCTTAAAATTGCAGTTTCAATCTTATCCGTTCGGTAAGACATTTAAGCCACGCAGCTCCCAATTGGGGGTGTCGGAAGGAAGCCATGAACGAGCCGCCACGTGGAAGGCGGGGATTTCCTAGAGCTGCTAGCGTCAGATAACAGGCTCACCTCGAACAAGAAGTTCGGCTTCCGCGAAGACCGTGTCCCCACTGGTCTGGGTGCGGCAGCCATATTTCCCAGCATGCTTCAGAAGAACGTTCCTAATCATCAGATCAGCTGAAGAAGATTGCTGCGTTTGTGCGGTGTGTGGTAAGGGGGCAAAAAAGAAACACAAAACAAAAAATAAATAATCAGAAAAAAGCAACACAGAGATTAACCGGCTTTTTAACCGGCTTTTCATCACTCTCGCTACTACAGTTGAAGTTTCTGTTCTGTCCTTGTCGACTTGTCCTGCCTCTCGCGAGCTGACAAGGTCTGTGGGCTATGCGGAGGGAACCTGAAGATTTACAGGCAGCCAGCGAGGCTGCCGGCTGATTAGAATTACAAAGGCAATATTTTTGGCTTGCTGCTCATGTCTGTCTGATGTCCCCAGTGTCCCCGCTGAGGCAGCCATAGGCAGGAAGAGTTAAACTGGCAACGGCAGTTGAATTAACACGAAAGCCTGGCATTTTGCACCTGGATTCAGAACATGGTTTTTATTTTATCTCTAAGCAATCTCTGTCTATGAGGTTAAACACTACAGCCTGTAACAGACAAGGCTTCAATCTGGACTCATTAAAATCTTCAGGTTCAGTTACCCAATAATGTCCAGGAATTTATACACATCACTTTTTGCTGTCCAAACATTACTTTTTTACATCCGAAGCATCGTTGAACCTTAAACACACTTCTGTAAACACGATCGACCCATTGTCCTAAATTCATTATAAAATAATTATAAAATAAAGCCATTTATGCTGATCATAGGAAGTCTAGAGCCTCTCTGGAACTATTTTACTATGAACCATAGCTGTTCCAGGTCCGCGTTTTGATCATTTATCACTACGAGCAAGTTAAGTTCTGGAATATTCCAGCCTTAATAAAACGCTTAACACACCCCCCCCGTGGATGTCAGCCGGACGAAAATCTCCCACCAAGGGGGATCATTTTGTCCAATGGCACCTTTATCAGAGCCTGGTACAATCACTGTGAATTGCAGAAGCCAGCAGAAGATGAGGACATTGTCACGGCAGGTGAAATGTATGTCAAATGTATGTCATTTTCCCAGCAAGATTCTAGATCAATGTTTTAATCCCTGTCAAAAGTGTATCTTTCCACATGAGGTAAGTGGAAAGCTGTCAAATGTGTTTTTCTTTTTAAAAGAGAGCACTTACTGTAAAAAGGTTATCGTAAATGGTTTAAGCTTCTGAAATGGTAAGAATGGTTACTTGAAAAAACTACCATTGCAGTGAATTTAACTATACCAGCTACAATCTGTGTGTGGAATATCACCGTACTGGCTCTAAAAGATTGGCTGTTTGATTTAAAAGACGTTCTTCATAATCCACTCTAGGTATTCTTAATTACAATATCCCCATGCCGTGTGACCTTTCAGTGCTGTCTTTGTGCTATATGTATGTTTGAGTGCATGTCTTTATAAGTTCAGAGGTGGAAAGTTCAGGTTCAGAGAGTACAAATCCAGACCAAGGTTTTGTTTCAATCAACCAGTTGAGTATAAATAGCCACAGTCACCGAGTAACCAGCTGATTGGTTGCAATAGGTTGGAATTCATTGGAATTTTACTCATTTCTTTAAAACACTTTCAAAATGAGTTTGGGGCTTGTGATGGATAATTCAAGCATGGCTTGGACTAATCCATGATTCGGGTTCTTACTGTACAATTATCACCCATGTTCAACTCTCAGGTAATGCAGGGCGTATCTTGATGTTCAAACACTTACTGTCTGGATGAATTCAAAGTGCCCCCCCTGCTGGTGGAAGTTGAGGGGCTGGCGGTTGCGCATCCAGAGGATGCTGACATCCAAGGAGGGGTCATGGATGGCCTTGCAGGTGAGAACCACGCTCTCCCCGACCGTCACCTCCACCCGGGCTGGACTGACCTCCACGCGCATGGCCTCTGGACGGGCGGGGGGCGAGAGCCTTTTAGCACTCCTCATGTAACAGTGGTGGCATACAGACACACGTCAATCACATGTGACGTAACCCCGCTTAAGTGGCCGCTGTGACACGGGCCCCGGGTTCCAGATGCCTTGGAGGGTGGGGAGACACGCGTACCTTTGACCCAGAGGATCGTCGTCATCTCAGCCAATCCGAACTGATTCTCAGCGCGGCACACGTAACTGCCCTCGTCGGCACGGCTGGAGTTGATGATCCGCAGCGTGTTGTTCCGAAGCAGCTGAGTCCTGCGGACGGAACCATGGGTGTGGATTCAGACGCAAGGGCCTCTTCCCAGAGGAGCCGGCATGAGATTTGCAGCTTTGCAAAACTAAACTCTTCCACTATACATGGTCTTTGTTGGGAATTTATGCCCATTTAAAATTTATCTTTCCAGACTGCGGGCTGAACATGGTCTTGAATCTAATCCAAGTAAAATGTTATTAGGAGTCTTGGCATGAAAGACAGATGATGGAACAATACCACCCTCTTCTGCTTGCAGAACGCAGCCTGCATCTGCAAAGCGCTCTGTCTGCAGAATGTTCATAAATCATCCCTCCCTGAGATATTAGTGTATCAGCTGCCTTATTTAGAGAATTTATTATTAATACATTAAATGGAAACTTACTGCATGGCAGAGTAACTTAATGTTCATGTTTGGTCTCCAGGCTTCTGGAAAAGCAAACGTCTGAGATTATGCTACCATTTTATTATGGGTAGACATTTATAGGGGGGGTAACCAATGCCCTGATCACTAATTTATTAGAAGCTTATTAAACCCTATTACTCACAACTAATGGCTATGAAACATCAGAGGTAGCTACAGCGGGCTGTTTAAGGGTGTAGTGCTAATGGTGTGTAGTAGTTATGCGTGTAGTTGCCTTAACCATTCATAGTTAACGATTCACAGCTTTCATATAAAAAACTAGGACAACTAGTTAAGTCATTGAGCAAATAAGGAAAATTAACTGATACCAAGCATAATTTGCTGTTCACAGTGCAGAAAGTTTTACGTACGTTATAATGTAGGAGTGAATTCCAAATTTATCATAAAGACCTGTAAGCAGTCCTGGGTACAGGCAGGCTACAGGGCACTGCAAACACATGGACCGCTCGAAGTCAACGTTACATCTGAAGGGTGCTTCTGGAAAACAGGATGAGGGCCATTTGGGAGAGACCCACACATCAGCATGGACGGCAAATGCACAGAGAGAGGTCCAGAGCTGCTTTTGGACCTGCTACACTGTATGCATCTCCTAAGATGATTATGCAGCCCATAATGCCCAGAGGCGAGTGTAAAAAAAAAACATTTTTAGTGCCCTGGCTAGAAGAAAAGGTGGCAGAATAGGGCGCCTAGAAAAGTGTGTCCCCTTCAAAGCTGACTATAGAGGGACACTAAAGGCATCAAAGTCTTGTTACACTGAACACTGCAGTGGGAAAGAGGAAGGTAGGTATCCTGTACTCACAGAACTTTGGTCTGAGCAAGACGACAGCTGGGAACGGCTGGAAATGGTTAAGGGACTGTTGGGGAACAGTTGGGAGTGGTTGGGAATTATTGTGGAACAACTGAAAACTACTGGGAATGGTTAGGGAATGAATGGGAATGGTTGGGGAACGACTGGGAATGGTTGGAGAATGAGTGGGAATGGTTAGGGAATGACTGAGAATGGTTAGGGAATGACTGAGAATGATTGGGGAATGAGTGGGAATGGTAGGGGAATGAGTGAGAATGGTTAGGGAATGACTGAGAATGATTGGGGATTGAGTGGGAATGGTAAGGGAATGACTGAGAATGATTGGGGAATGAGTGGGAATGGTAGGGGAATGAATGGTTCTTTCACACTAAACAGAACAGCGAAATACTCAGGCCCACTTTCAACATTCAGCTCTTCAAATATTTGCTTGTGATATTTCTAATATGTAAAAAGTGAATAAAATGCAAATAGCACAAATTTAATTACCTTAAAAGGAAACATAGAACAATTTTGAGCTTTTTTGTGAAAAATCTTGACCAGCATTTTCTTTTGTTGTTGAATATCTCTGGAATTTCAGAGAATGATGCTGAATGTCTGATCCTAAAATATTTCCAGCTCTAATCCCTGTTGATAGCAGGGATTTTAAATAGTCCTTTGTGACAACGTAAAATGAATCTAAATAACTAACTATAGTGATTTAAGCCAGTACAGTACAGATCAAAGATGATCAGATTACAATCAGCTCAGAATGTATAACATGAAAGATGAACCTCAGCTTCAGCTCTGACACTGATTAGATGAGTAAAATACTACAAGAAGGGAATATTAAATGTAATAGGAATCTGGTTTACACTAGTATGTCATAAAGGTTACACTATGCTTTGAAGCTGAACTGAGTCTCTCCAGATCCGTAACAGAAGAGACCAAAGGTATACATAGATCACGCTGTGAGACGTTCACCAATGTATATCTGTTTAATCATACAGAAAAACAAGCAGTGTTCCCTCCAAGAAGAGCCCCTCTGAAGATTTAGTCTCTTAAAGATGGCAGGATGATGAAAACAAATCAAATCAAAGGAGAGAACAAGAAAGTGTGGCTTCTGTCAGCTTCTCTGAAATGTTGTAGAGCATTTCATTGGGGGTCTTGTAGTGCCTTCTGAATGCCTGGTGTCCTCAACATGAGCCTTGCATACACGGCGCGTCCTGAACCTTATCAAACATGTTCAGGTAGCAGAGATCATTATGCAAAGGTAGCCCAAGCTGGTAAGGGATGTAACCCTCATTAAGTGTGACGTATAGAACAAAAAGCACATGCAGTCGACCCTTCCACGGGCCCCCACTAGCTGGAAAAACTACGGAAAAGTTATTTCTCCCCTAGGTGTGCGACGTGAGCATGTGAGCAGAATGAAAAGATACAAGAAATGCGAGATACAAAGATCATTGCGAGATCACTGATGTAAACATGCTCAGCGTCCTCCAATTCAGCACTGTACATATATTTTATGCATTTATGAGTTACTAAGGTTTTTGCATAGTCTGCCTGCCTTTGCATGTCGTTTACAGCTTTCTCAAAACTCCCATTTGGTTTCTTACACCGACCCAGTGATAGCAATACTGCGATGGGGAAAGTCACAATGCAGAAGGGTCAACTGTAAAACACTCAAATGTGAACAGGAACAAGACTATTAAACACAGAGCAAACCCTTTTCTGTTAATTACTGTGGAGGAGAAGAATCAGGTTTAAACGGAGGCCAAGTAATGGAATTAATATATTCAATTTAGAAAACAAAAAGTCCCAAAAATTAGTGCAAATATATGTCGACTACACAGCCTGAGGTAATCAGCTGAGCTGCCGATAGCAGAGAAGTCTGCAGGATGCTCTCGCTGTCAAGTCTCCTAACTTCTCGCATGACGCCGTGCAATGTTAGAAAATCTTTGGTTTGTGGGCTGCTCTGCTTAAAAACAGTGTTTTCGGTGCTTCACTATTCATCACGTCATCAATAACTATATCGTCATTACACAGAAGGACAGAGAAAAAAAAACATCTCTTCACAAAACATTTCTCAACAAACAGCTGAAGTTTAGCAAGAAAGGCCACTCGTTCTTTTTCTATAAGGTTAGCATGGCCGGGGGGGGGGGGTGGGGGGATTCAGGCAGTTGAGCTTGGAGCCCTGGAGGTTATTTTTCTGCCTTGGAAGGTTATGCTTCCTCTGCTCCTTTGCCTGCATTCATTCTCTCTTTCTTCATTATTCTATCTTAGTAATGTCGTGCCCCATGTCCATGTACAGCACCTTGGGGTGACTCTGTACTGAAAGTTGCTACAAAAATCTAATTGACTTGCATTGAACAGTAGATTAAACACAAGGATGGAATTTCAGTTTGTTCTTTAAGAAAGCAAAATCATCTTCCTTTATTGCTTATTATATGATTTCATAAACCAGCTTAATTGACAGTTATGCTCATAAGTTTACAAACCCTGGCAGAGTTCAGTCTTTTCCTGCAGATCCTTTGACAATTCTTCTGCTTTCCCATGACTTAGACTCCAAAAACCATCAGTGCAGCACTGGATGAAAGACGCAAGCGTCTGTCAGGAGTTCAGAAACTGATTGACCTTTTATACACACCGACTAATTACAAGCAAACAGATCACAGGTGAAGAAGGTTACCTTTAATAGCCATTCAAACCCGTTTGTGTCAAGTTGTGTGCATGTTATCAGGCCAAATTACCAGGGTATGTACATTTTTTATCAGGGTCATTTGGGTAGTTTCTGTTGTCATTTGGTCAGAATTGATGGCAAGATGAATGCAGTCAGTTATCAAAAAACACTGGAGGAAAATTTGGACTCATCAGCCCTGAAGCTGCGCATGGGGCATAATTGGACATTCCAACATGACAGTGATCCAAAACAGAAGGCAGAGTCGACCCGTCATTGGCTATAGCAAAATAAAGTGAAGGTTCTGGAGTGGCCATCTTAGTCTCCTGACCTCAATATCATTGAGCCATTCTGGGGAGGGAGACTTCAAACGTGCAGTTCATGCAAGACAGCCCAATAATTTACAGGAACTGGAGGCTTTTTGCCAGGAAGAATGGGCAGCTTTACCATCTGAGAAGATAAAGACCCTCATCCACAACTACCACAAAAGACTGCAAGCTGTCATTGATGTTAAAGGGGCAATACACGGTACTACGAACTGCGGTATATAAGCTTTTGATCATTTCGGTAGTTTCTGTTGTCATTATGATTTAAAAAAGTTTGACAATAAATGGCTTCAGCCAGCCACTATACCAAAAGTGAAAGAGTGAAAGAAAAGTTTTTGTGTTATCATTCATATTCTCTGAAAAATGGTTAACAAATCATAAATTCTGCCAGGGTGTGTTCTTATAAGCACAACTGTATTTACACAGCCTGTATTATGCATTCACAGAAATCAAACAGACTACATTCTCAGTGCCGGATCATGGAACAGCTGAACTCGAGTAGCAAAGACTTGGCCTGGAGGACATTGTGGAACTGATGGTGAACTATGTACATGCAAGGCTCCAGGAGAGGATGAAAGGGAAGAGGGAGACTATCCAGCTTAGAAGAAATGACCTAGAGACTGTACCCAGTGCCTTGAAGGGAAACTCCAGAAACCAATTTGAGATGCTGGCCTGGCCTGAACCAGAAGAACCATGGAAAATTTTCAAGGCAATCATACAAGAGGAGTCTGAAAAAGCTGATGGAAATGAAAGCGGTGAAGAAATCAAAGTGGATGAGAGGTAGCACAGTGGAAAGAGTAAAGGGGAGAAGCCAGAATCAGGAAAGATAAATTACTGAGCCCAGAAAGCTACCAAGGAAGGCAGCATGACAGCAACATCTATACAGTAACCGATTCAGAGAATTAAGATGGAAAACGGGCTGTTTTCGAGAAGATCCAGGAGATTAGAAAGAATTTCCAGCCTTGGCAGGGAAATGCTGAAAAAACACCAACAGACAAATAAAAAATAGAGAGGAAAGACAGGAAAGAAATACTCTACTGTAAAGACCTGAACAACCGAGTGGTTTCTGCAAAGGTCTCCATTCGAACAGGAGCTCCAGCTTCTGCTGACCACTCCATTGGCTGAGGTTTCTCCAGCAGGTAGGTCAGCAGAAGATGCTGATTCAAGTGGCTGATTCAGCCACTTAATCATTTAAGAACCATAACATTCTGCAAAAATTAATGACCCTCTCACTGACCAACAAATGTCTCTAATTATATTCCAAAGGCAGCAGCCATAATCCTCTTAGACAATGCAGTATGTTTTATTCAAAAACCGAACAAGAATTGATAGATTTTTATGTGCCTTTCTAAGAGTTCAACAGTTCAAAGCTCATTAGGTGTCCCTGCCAATTACAGTATGATTATGTGCCACCTACAGATAAATGGTCTCACATGGTTTTTAGGTAATGAAAAGAAGGGTGACGTTCTT
Source organism: Stomatorhinus ivindoensis (assembly GCA_019775895.2). NCBI lineage: Eukaryota > Metazoa > Chordata > Actinopteri > Osteoglossiformes > Mormyridae > Stomatorhinus > Stomatorhinus ivindoensis. The sequence continues at coordinate 5,734,341 of JABFEB020000036.1, read as the reverse complement.
GCACCATTTTTTGCAGAATGCAAGAGAGTCCCTGCTACAATGTCACTCGAATCTGTAATTCTGGCAATAAATTCTCATAAGACACCAATTTTCACAATTGCTCTAATATTCCTTTTTATTATCTCCCATTACACGTCATATAATCTCACTTTGTCACTATAAAGAATATCTTCACCCTCCTGCTCTCATAATGAGAGAAGAAAAATGCTGCACCAAGTTTATTATTTATTTATTCTTATATAATTGCAAAATTAGATTCTGGGAACAAGGACAAAGTCTGAAAATGTGCATGTTTCGTGACGGTGTGATTTCACAGTTTCTTGCGGTTCTCAGGCTGGATGTGCTTGACCGCCCAATACAGGGAACCATGCACACAACAGCACTGATCAAAGCTACAACCCTAGTGGATTGTGGGAATCGGAGCACGATGCTTTTGGGACTTAAATGGCGGCATTTAGGAATAGGAGGGTTTTGGAAATGTAGAACCAGATACATTTCTGAACACCTTGTTCTCCAACAGAATCAGAGGCTACCGACTTTTGCCAACCATGAAAGACCGTCTCAGGTCTTTTTCTGAAATCAGTAACGCTTTACATTAACTGCACCTTCATAATGCATTCATAAAGCATTCATATGACATTCATAAGACGTAAGTATACCATGGCATCCTAACACCACATTATCTGATTATAATATTTATTACAGTGTTTCCCCTGGGTTTACAGCTTTGGGGGGGGGCAGACGGACACTGACAGGATTCATGGTGTTCATGTGTTTCTTTTAATCGATCAAGTCAAAAAAACTCAGATATTTTTCTCTGCTTTTCAGGTGGTTGACGTGACATATTTTCCGACGCGCGCTCTGTCTGCTGGTGGGAGTGTGCACACCTGTGTTCTGAGACGGCCATGCACAATACAGATAGCAGAGTAGAATTGTAGACGCGCGATCGTGTAGAGACAAAAATGACAAGCTGTTGTGTAAATAAGATAAATTACATAAGGCTACTTTGTTTAGTAAAAGGACAATGTATAGACCTGTTCTACAGGAAAGGTAACCTTAAATGACTTCTGTTGCAATCTGGCGCTATATAGAAAATAAAATTAAATATAATTAACTTGACCTTCAAGGGGGGGTGGGAGGTGCCGTTGTGGGGGGTTGGGGGGGCTCCCCCCTAATATAATGGTAGGGGAAACACTGTATTATTGTATAATGTTTGTATTAATGTATAATAATAATAATAACTGATACTTTATTGATCCCTGTGGGGAAATTCTCCCACGAAGGGCAGCCACCCATAGCAGTGCCCAGCCGGCTGGGGGTTAAGGGTCTTGCCAAGGCCGGGCTTGAGCCGGTGACCTTCTGATCACAGGCACAGAGGCTGAGCCCACTGAGGCACTGAGATCCTATATTAAAGCCGCTAAGGTATGTCAGGATGTTATGGTATACTTACATGCTGCTTATGAATGTTCTATGAATGCATTATGAATACATCATAAAGATGCCCTCAATGTAAAGTGCTAGCAAAAAATGTAGAACATACTGCGACATTAACTTTGATTATTAATCCATTGAATCACTTTGTGGACAAACATCAAAATCTGACCTACATGGAAAGATCCAGTATTCCACAAAGCAGAGTCCTTGGCCCATTATGGCAGACATCTGACAGAAACGTGGTCGGTATGAGGGGTCGATCATGCGAACAGAGCTGAGGCCCCGGCCTACCTCTTGTTGGGTTGGATCCGGCGGTCTCCTTTCCTCCAGGTTATGATGGGTTTGGGAGACGCTCTGGGCTTGCAGTTCAGGGACACATCCTTGCCGAGGGTGGCCACGAGCTGGATCGGGCTCTGCCGGAACGTGGGCGCCGATGCTGTTAGAAGGACAGGACTGAGCTAAACAGGCCGTCAGCAGCCAGCTGAAGACGCGGATCACACGCTTAACGCACACAGGGTCAGGGGAAATCTCCATGAAACAGACACTGTAACGACCTGACAAGACTGGGAAAGTCATGTTCACATCACCAAGTCAGGTGTAAATTTATTTGGGAGGGTAGGAGTCAGAGCATGCAGTTTGTGAGCCAAAAGCTCAGCCTGATCGTGCACTGAAACATAAAGGATTTTCAGAAATTACCAAGTACGTTTACTAGGCCACCTCTGGTGGCCGTTGGTACTGATCGCCATAGAAAACACCTCTGTGGTATACTTCTCTCTTGCGATTACCTCACATTTATCTGACGCTCTTCCAATAGAAGGAAAGGATAAAATTTACAGGGGCTCCCAGGGATTTGAACCCATAACCCTTCGGTTAGCAACACAGTACATGACTTGCTAAGCCTTGTGAGCGACAGCCACACTGTATATTCATCTGAAACATAATTATGTGAAATAATACAGTAATAGTGAACTGAAACTTGAGGCTTAAGATAAGGTGTTATGGGCTCTTGTGGGGCTGATTAAACACAAGCACCCTCATGTTTGTAGATCATTCAAAGTTAAGAGCATACAGACATTTCTGTTAATGTTTGCTCCAGTAAATAAATGCTTCTGTTCTTAATGAGAAGACTTGCAAATATGTACGTAGCATTATACTGAAAAAGAGGGCCCAATCGACAGGGAAGTTTAAAGGCTGGTTAGTAGATGCCCGTGTGATCAGCTCGCTTCCACAGGTCACCACACTAGGACAGAGAATGGAGAGCGCCACCTGCAGGTACGGAGGCACAAAGCACAACCCACTGCGGACACGGTGTGTAGCGAACATATCAAGGTGTGCGGGATCTGACGGCAAGCAAAGACGGGATCTCCTCAGTGACACGGTGACTCCTGCTGTGTGAGATTCCCGTAGCTACCCGCTTTCCCACTGAAAAGGAACATTCCGTGATTTGTGATGTTGCCCGAGTGATGGTGAATCACAGCCAAAGCGTCTGAATTGTTATTTTCTGGCTGCTTAGATGAGAGCGCTGAACACCAGCATCTTCTAAAAATAGAAACAAGGAAATTAGACATTTATGTTCACATTCTCCGGGGAAATTCACTGTTCTTTTGGAAATATATCCACTTATGTCAGAGTTATATATAAAAAAACACCAATGCTGCAAATGTGTTAAGAAAATAGGGCACATGGTTTTTATGACGGTTTGTGACAGTATTGCATTAACAAGCCTAACTATAGCATACAGGTGTCATATTCAGCATATAATACAAATACTACTATTAATGTCTATAATAATAACAACAATAATCTGACACCAGAGCAGAATGCTGAACAATAAAACAGGCGCACTGTGTTCTCACCAGCAACACAAAGCATTAAAAATATAGCAGCATTAAAAACATTAACCCTGTAATGAGTGTTTAACACTGGGACTGTCACCTAAAACCGTTCAGTCGGTTGTTATCCATCCAAAGGCGTGAACCTGACAGACTGCAGGGCCCCGAGGAAGCGCCTTTTCGAACAGCCAACTCTGATATAATTACGATGTGCTAACAGCACATGTGCGCCTATCAGAAATGCTTAAAAAAGCATCGAGAGTGCCGGAAGTGCTGGGGCTGCCTGACGACGTCAACCGAGGCTATGCCCTGAGACGCGAGGGTTTCAGCAGGAGCTGTTTAAAACCAGGAATGTATGGTGAACGTGCTAATCACACCCCCCTCTGCGATGCTGCACTCAGCGTGGCCTGTGGGCACATAAATGCGATGCGGCTTTACGGCTGTAATAAGCTGCATGTTATTAGGGGGAGCTGCTCTGGTTGGTTGTGATATGAGGCGCTCAGATCTCCTGCTTTCTGGCAAGCCGGCAGAGACGGGCACGGAGCCCGACACAGCCGCACGCCGTTGCTCCCCGCTGCGAAAACATGGCTGCTTCTTAAGCACAGACGTGCCTCTCAGCCGTCGCCGGCATCAGGATGTGAGCGCTGTGATGAAATTCCAGGAGGAAGAAGATCGCAGGCAGACAAAGCGGTCTGGAAACAGTGGGTCAGCGGGGCGCCTGCGAAGCAGCGGGGGCCCTCACATCGTGTTAGTCAGGCGCCGACTGATGTCTTTGTGGTGCCATGTAGGATTATGGCATTTCACCCTTGTCTGCCCCTCCCCCTCTCCACTTACCAGAGCTTTACCCCTCCCATTCACACCACGGCCTTGCCCTGACTTCCCAGAGCCTGTCCAGACACATTCGGCTGCTCCCCCCAGACCAAAGTGGCATCAAGGCCTCCGGATCCCCCCCCCCACATATTAAATTTATCTGCTGTCATAATAGTATAGCACTGAAGAATCAGAATCAGAATCAGGTTAGCTGGGTAAATATGTTCTCAGTGGGAATTCCTCACCGGTCAGCAGTGGCTCTCAAACATACAGAATGGCACCAGCAAACAGTCTGGACACACCTGCTTTTAAAGCATTTGTCTCAATCTTACTTGGATTATTTACTTTGTAGTAAAAGGCTTTGAGGCAATGACCAAGAGAAGCATCAATCTTGAAATTTTCTGAAATTGTAGACTCTACGAAATCTCCCCTATCTGCTTCAATGACAGCATTGCAGACTCGTGACATTCTGTGAACCAGCTTCCAGATGTAGCCACCTGGAATGCTTATCCAACAGTCCTGAAGGAGTATACACAAAGTCTGGGCACCCATTAGCTACCTTGCTCTTATTCTCCAACCCAACTCATCACAAATCAGCTGTTTTGGGTTTAGGTTGGGGGGATTGTGGGGGCCAGGTCATCTGTCACAGCACTCCATCTCTTACCGTGACCACAAGAATACAGTACTTACATACGCTCAAGGAGTGCTTAGGCTCATAAACTTATTGAAAAACGATTATCGAAAATGATTTTCAGTAGGTGTCTTCAGACTGGTACCATATATGCATACACAGTTAAGATGTATCTCCTGCAGGGAACATAAGCAGCTCTCAGGCTTCGAGGTTCAGAGTAAACATCCTGTTTCCATGTATGATACATGTGCGGCATTATACACCCAATAATGTGCCCTGAGTCATTGCTGGGGTCATGGCTGCAGCCAGGCTACGCCTGAGAGACAAAGCAGCAGAAGAGCGGAGCTGACAAGAAGCAGCAGAAGGCGTTCAGCTCCTCCAGGGCCACTCTCTTCGGGCACTGACGTGCATAAAACCTTCTGCAGGCCAGCTGTAACCACCTTCCTCACAAATCAGTCTCCATCCCACAAAGCAGCCACTTTTCCATCACAACATCTAAAGGCTTTATTCTGTCCTCTTGGACTGCCAGCATTTTGTTTGCTGATAATGGAAGAGGCTTCATTGCGAGGAGTTTTAGCCGGTGTGAACCACTGTCAATACAAATCACAAACAAGGAAGGGCTAATATTTGGTTATAATTTCTCAACAATTTTGCTCAGTGTCAACTGTCAATCAAACTATTAAGCTTGAGGCTTGTTCCTCAGAAAGGCCTTTTGAAAATCTTGCAATTGAAATGCTTAGCGTTTGCTTTCAAGCTACTGGTAAAAGTGGTGACACTAACTGAATGCCGTCTGCGCACATAGTGGCAAAACAGCACAGCGGATGGGTCTCCTCTCATGTAGATGCATCTGGGGGAGACCTGGAGGAGATGCGATCCAGCAAGGCGAGAAACTCTGATCATACCTAGGATCTTGAGTTCGGCTGCAGAGTAGATGGTCCCGTACTTATTCTCGGCGACACACTGGTACATCCCCGAGTCGGCGGGGCGCACCCCCCGGATGGTGAGCTCGCCGGTCAAGATCTCCACTCTGTCCTGCAGACACACCCCCCCCCCACTGAGTAATGTCTCACTCATGACAGCTGTAGGACATGACATGACCTGATACAGTGGGGCAAAAAAGTATTTAGTCAGCCACCGATTGTGCAAGTTCTCCCACTTAAAATGATGACAGAGGTCAG
>JABFEB020000036.1:5688428-5701798 GCA_019775895.2 Stomatorhinus ivindoensis | reverse complement strand
AAAACAGAGACAGTGACAAAGACAGAGAGAGGGATAAAGGTGGAGAGAGGGAAAAAGATAGAGACAGTGACAAAGACGGAGAGAGGGATAGAGGCAGAGACAGTGACAAAGATAGAGAGGGATAAAGGTGGAGAGAGGGAAAAAGATAGAGACAGTGACAAAGACGGAGAGAGGGATAGAGGCAGAGGCCCCCTTCTGCATCAGATCCAGTAGAAGGTGCCCACGATGCCCCTTGCAACCTCTCCCGACCTCTGCTGTCTCACCAAAGCACTTAGTGCCAGATAGCTTCACAACCAACACAAAAGCTTGTGCCCTGAACTCTGATGAGACTGGAACATTTGATCCAAACTAACAGTGAGCTCAGCGCCGACAATGACCAGACCAAGATTATCATCCCACGGAAAAATACCATCAGGCTGACATTTTCTTTGATAAATATTCACCAGAAATGTATCTCACGTGTAGCGGAACAAATGGTTCTGCTGAAGAAGTTACAAATATTGCACGAGTAAGTCACATCAAGTGAAAAGACACACCAAGTCCTCATGGGTAAGTTTGGTTCTGGTGTCCCGGGTGAAGACGCATTCACGTTGCAACCGAAGAATGTTCCGCAGGCCACGTGTGGGATAAGATGCTTAATACAAACACGAGACATGCTTTACTGCAAACTTCATTCTTACAGCCCTGGAGCACATGACCAGCTCAACCACAGCGTCAGGTCCCTAACCTGTACACTGTGGACTGGGTTTGCTGGAGACACTGGCAGCCATGCTTACCTCAGGCTGTTAGGGTCAACATTACTGGGAGACTGTGAGCAGAATGCATGGGCTCATCACAGTTTCGTTTTTCAAGTGGAGGATTTCTCTGCAGGCTTCTCTACATCGGGGCACGGATCCGGGTGGGAATTAGTGCAGGGGACCAGCTTAAGTAAAAACGTTCCACATGCTCTTACAAACTCAGAGATACTGTAAGTAAGCAACACTGCTGCCCGGCCCAGAAGGGAGTATTCTACTTGGCAAGGGGCTCCCTGTCAGATGGAGTGACAGATAGTGTTGATGTATGATGACATCATAATGGGGGCACCCGTTTATCAGGCAGATACTAACGAACCTTGGCTTCATTGAAATAGCCATCCTGGAAAACAAATGTGAGTGGCTTGGTTGACAAAGACTCAAAGTTAGACGGTCACCTGAAGGCTCAAATATTACTGCTGTTATACAGTAATACACCTGCATTGCTGAAATGGATGAAATTCGAAGGCCACTTTCGCAAAAAATGTGATCAACGGAACAAAGAGAACAACAGGCAATCAGCATCTCAGCTGAAGTTCAGGACAGGCACCTTCTCAGGGGTACAGGAGCAAGGCTGTTTCCCTCACAGTAACGGATGTGCGTAATAAGTAGCAAGCGGCACACTCACGGGCAAACTGTAGCTGGGCGTCTCTGCTCAGGACGGCGCCGATGCTGTTGTGGGCCTGGCACTGGAACCTCCCCAAATCCCTGGCCTGGCTGGGCTCGGAGATAACCAGGTTGCCATCGATCAGGCTGTAAGGCCAGTTGGTGCTGAGATCCAGTTCAGTCCCATTGATCATCCATCTATAATCAGCAGAGGGGACACACCTCAGCCATGACCGGTAAGATGCACAGAAAGGACAGGCGGAGAGGATGTACTGAGAGGACATGCAGGAAGGGCATGCAGATAGGATAAGTGGAGAGGACAGGCAGAGGGGACAGGCTGAGAGGGTGTGCAGAGAGGACAGGTAGAGAAGACAGGCAGAGAGGGTGTGAGGGGAAGACAGGCAGAGAGGATGAATCCTAATGGTTTCTCCTAACAGCTCAGGCCCTGTCATTCCTTCTAATTGACAAAATAGAGCTGCAGAGTCCAGCCAGACTGCTTTATCTGGATCACATCTTAGGTCCTTTTAGACATGAAGCACCCTTCCGGCATTCCTGGTGAGTGTCTTTCAGTTCCCAACTGAGCCCCGCTGGGGTTCGCACACATACACACACACACAGACACACAGACAGACACACAGACAGACAGACAGACAGACACACACACACACACAGACAGACAGACAGACACACACACAGACAGACAGACAGACAGACACACACATACACAGACAGACACACACACACACACACACACAGACACACAGACAGACAGACACACACACAGACAGACAGACAGACAGACACACACACACACAGACAGACAGACAGACACACACACACACACAGACAGACAGAGACAGACAGACCTGTATGCAGGAGCAGGGTGGCTTCTTGCTTCACAGGTTAGCGTCACCTTCTTCTCGTCGGACTCCAAGGCAAAAATGGTGTCATCAGGCTCTTGGACAAACACAGGCCCAAACTCCTCTCTCTCTGGGGAGCAAAGATGGTTTGTAAATTTTAATACAAGAACTCATACCTCCACCAATTGCACTACTTAATTTTAGGGCAAATAAAATGATCAAAAAGCTAATTAGCGGGTGGAGGTAGTGGCAGTGGATGAGAGTAAATATGTGTTACCCTCCCCGAGGTTTTATTACACCTGTTACAGAAAACGGGAATTCATGGGTGTTAGAGGGTCGCAGGAAATTCACTCTGGATGCACTCGCTGCCGCCGAAACGCTACACAGAGACGACACGGAGCCTGTGAAAGTCGCCCGCCTCCCTCCCTGCCTCCAGGGACGCCAACTCCGCTGCTGGCTTCCTGCTTTGTGCATGCACTCGGAGACTGCAGCCCAGGCCGGCACCAGCTTATCGCATTAGAAATGCGCCGCACAGATCCTACCTTTGCTGCTGTTAGCTCATCAAGGTCGGAAAATCCTGGTAAAAGAGGTAATTTTGAAGCTTCCCCCCTCCCCGCCAGGTAATGACCCCTAACTATTTTTTGGGACTCACTCATTATGGCGGCACCCCCGATAGACATACAGTGGACACAATAGCCACCATTTATGCATTTTACACTGGCAACGCAGAACAGTTTCCAACACAGGGGTTGGCAGCTTCCATCTCTGGCCCTACAACAGGTGTAGGGGCTGAGACAGGAGCCCCTGGTGGAGGGCTAGGGGGGGGTCACTCGGCTGCCCCCATAGTGATAAGCAGCAAGCGCGCCGCGGGGCAGCCAGGTGTGGCCAACGAGGACGCACATTTCCAAATTCAAATTCCAGCAAAGTGGTATCTGGCTGGCCCTCACCGGGATCGCACAGGCAGCTGGAGGTTTCGGCCTGATTTCGGTGCACTGCAGCAGAACTGAGCTCGCCGCACGAGGACAGTGCACTCTGTCGTTATCTTTGCTCTCGTGGATTCTTGGACATCTACAAAGAAAATGTGATCAACTGGTCAGCTAACGACTGGCCAAGTACTCGGCGCAGGTGTTGAGTGAGGTCCTCTGGGTGTTAGATGAACAGGGAACCCTGTTCCCACCAATCAGACGGGTCGGCAGAGAGTAGGCGGAGTAGCCATGGAACACCAAAACGTGCCTCTCTCGATCTGCAGGTTGTCAGAGATGAAAAGCTTCATTCTCCAAAGACGCCCCCAGACGCCCATTGACTTGGGTCTCCTTCGCAGTCTCCCTCTTACACATACAGCAACTTCCCTTCTCCTGTAAATAATTCACACCATGCAAGCTACTGGAGTGGCTTTCACATCTAATCAAATGGCAAGCTTTTGCCCATCCTCTGAGGACGTGTGCTCCAGACAACTGGCTAATGCTTTCTGCATGAGATGTAACCGACCAAACAGCATGACCGCGCCGGTGACGGTCTGCTTCCCTGCAGTATCTGCGGCGCGCTGTACCACATCCGACCATTAATAGCTGCATTCACAAACTGAATGGGGATTTTCTCTGAAAATCAGATTCAAGGACCCTTTTAGTGGTGTTTTGGTTGGTCAGTATTGTAAGTTAACTATAATAAAACACACAGGCATTTGTAATCGGTCACCATGGTCCCTGGAAGTCCCAGCTGAAGGCCTTTTTCCAAAAATAAATCCAATTATGTGGACTAATTATTTAAACAAAAGACCTCTGACAATGATACTATGCTTTTAAAATTTCTGTTTCAAAGACACAGAACGGCTTTAAATGGCTTCCATTGCAAACAGTATGTAGGACAAGCCCAGTGTGGCGATCCAAATCTAAAATAGAAACGGCTAATATAGTTCTAGGTGTGCCTGGTACCTCCATGGTAACCTTGTCAGACACTCTCAGCATGATATTAATCTTGAGGGAACCAGGAGATAAACGCTGGCATTTACAAATGGCCGGGTGACACCAGGAGCTACACACCAGGAACTACACACGCTGGGCCCAGGTGATACAAGCAACTACACACCCAGGGCTCTGGTGAAACCAGGAGCTACACAGTCAGGGCCCCGGTCAAACCAGGAACTTTACTCCCAGGGCCCTGGCGACACCAGGAGCTACACACCCATGGTGTGACCAGGGCCCTGGGTGAATAGTTCCTTGTGTGACCAGGGCCCTGGTCACACCAGAACACAAACAGGTCAATTAGATGATACATGAATCATGTTAAAACAAGATCTTTTAGATAACAGCATCTACTGGATAGATGGTTGGATAAAGGTTTCTTTTTAAAATATATGAATAACATATAAATATCGTAAAATACATGCAACTGCTGGACTACTGACTGCTGACCAAAAGCGAGAGAGGGGGCCATGAGATCTGGCTGGCTGGCTGATCCTCAGCAGCAGCCTGATGGGATTTAACACACACCTGGGGCCCCACTGCACAAGGTGGTCTGACTCGCCGTCCAAATAATCCATCTGCTCATCCATCCGTCTGCAGAGGCTGTTTATTAAATTAGGGATGCAGAGCGCCAGATGCAATGCGGTGTACCGTGAAAGGTGGTGTAACTGGGGTCTGTCGCAGGGCATGTCTTTAGTACTGTTTCCCAACCCGGTCCTCGGGGACCCCAGACAGTCCATGTTTTTGCTCCCTCCCAGACAGTCCATGTTTTTGCTCCCTCCCAGCCCCAAGAGAGCAAAACCGTGGACTTTCTGGGGGTCTCCGAGGACTGGGATGGGAAACACTGCTTTAGAAGGTAACAGAAACCCAGAGCAGTGAGGAGATGTGGAGAAGCCACACCAGGAGACGTTCCAGTAGAGCAATGGGGTGCTCAGGATGAAGACTTGTGGTCCAGTGACGGTCAAGGATCCTACTGGCATCAAACTGACAGCACTGTGCCTCAAGACCATCGACACCAGCAGCTCATCTTAACATGTGGGTCTGGCTCTTAATAAAAGTACATTTACTGAAGCCGACCTGGACATCACAACAAGTCATCTTCACAAACATCTTCACAAACAGCAGAAATAACATCTGAGGCGTTGCACGACAACCAGCTCCACAGATCAACTGGCTGAGAAATATGAGTGCAGCCAACGATGACGGATGCAATTTCATTATTTGGTTCCAAATGCAAAATTTAACGTGACGCTTTACATCTACTTCACATTAAATGCATTAATCTGTGCTGGTGCATTTCCTGCGATTTACGCTGACATGTGTGGGAACATTTCTGTGGTACTGGAGGGGGGGGGGCAGGGGGGCATGAGGAAAACTGCAGGCCCCCCGTCCCCCCAGCACACCACTCTAATGTTCCTCCCTGACTTTAATTTACTTTTCCGGCAAATCGAACCCCCTCTAATCAATCATTGTCTATGGGCCCTGCCATCTCACACCTTCATCACGGGAAAGAGCAGGACTATCAGGCTTGGCTCTGTCGATAGGCCATCAGCCCCTGACTCATCCCATCCAAGAGGCCTGATATGTTTCTCTCCCTGTTCCTGTGCCTGCATTTGAGGCTGGGGGGGGGGCTACGTCTCCAGGGGGCGACCACAGCTGCATCCACAGACCGTCAACCTTCATCATATTAAAGCAATAAATCTCAGCATCTCGTTGGCATGTAAGGGGTAGTGCAGCCAAACAAACACGACGTCGCATATTTACATGCAATATTCTGAAGCTTCTCTTTGCATAAGGCTTCACAAACATGGCATTGCATATTTACATGCGATGTTCTTCTTCTGACATAAGGCTTCACAGCCCCAATGATGCTTTCTTTGCATAATATATCCCGTCTTACAGAGTATTTCAGGGGGTTGAGGCCCTTGCTCGATAGCCCATTGGACAGCTCTCCCAAAGATAGGATTCCAACCAGCAACTTCTGTTCATGGGCAGAGAGGCCAAACTTGCTGAGCCACACACCGTCTGATTCACTGAAGCCATAATCTCCATGTAGGTCCTACACCCAGTACTGAGGGCAGGTCTGCAGAAGACCAGGAAGAAGGATCTCCGTTATCTTCCTCTGCGGGCCTCTCATTCATCACGTCGTCCCAAACACCAGGGCATTATCATGCAGGAAGTGGGTGCTCCTCACCTTCTCGTGACACGTGGTTATAGCAGCAAGCCGTCGGGCGAGTGAGGGTGTAATAAGATGGAAGCGACTCTGCGGCTATGTGGAGCGGCACTCGGTTCTCCGTGGTAACGGCTCTTCATACTGCCACAGCGTTATGAATAATGCAGTCCATTCAAATCAATGGCTGAGCAGCTAAAGCGCTGTTTATCCTGCGGGAGCGTGATGGGGAACCTGTGCAGCGAATCTCTATTACAGGCACACCGCAAATGGAGAGCCCTCGGAAAGACAAACATTTCAGCGCTGTCGCTTTATGGGCCAGGCTGACTTCAAACACATTCAGGTAAAGCACACACATGCACATGCTCACACATGCTCGCGCACATGCATTCACACACACACACACACACACACACACACGCTACATTTCCTGAGGACACAAAGCCTCGTCCACATGTACTGTCATGTGAAAAAGTCTACGCCACAGTCGCTCACTAATATCGTTCAATCGAGAGGAAATAAAAGCTTTTTTTTAGGAGAGCACTTGTCAACAGAGTGTGGGAAGCCCTGGGCAAAATGCCAGCAGGGGGCGTCGGGGAGCCAACGGCTGCTCAATGTGTTGGCCAGCATCCAGGCTCCATTTTCTCGCCCCGCGATCGATCAGTGGGGCACTGACAGGGCTGGGATCGGACCTGTGACACGGAGCACCTGTGCTGTGTGCTGGTGAGGGACCACAAAGTCTGTACTGCTTTGACTCTGCCACTGCCACTGATGGCCTGGGTAATTAAAGCAGGACAGGACAGACGTGTTCCCTCAGGAACAAATGAGAGGGAAAGACAAATCTAAAACAAGTCTCCGTTTGGAAGGGATCAAGGCTAAATTATGTATAGCACTACAAAGAAATCGATGCTAAAACGGGACCAAAGTCCTTTAACTGCCCTCAAAACACACCACAAATGCAACAGAATTCCCCTCCATCTCTAATGTGTCCTTAACTATAAAATTACTTCAAAAAAAATAAATCTACCCCCATCCATCTATCCATGTATCCATCCATCTTCTACACCCACATGTCTTTTTCAAGACTATCCTGGAACCTACGGTTGCAATGCAGAATAACTCAGGATGGGGCACACTCACACACCTATGGGCAATTTGGTAACTCCAATTAACCTCAGCATGTTTTTCAACTGTGGGGGAAACCGGAGTACCCAGGGGAAACCCCACGATGACATGAGGAGAACATGCAAACTCCACACACATGGCACAGACTCAAACCCTGGTCCCATAGGTGCAAGGCTATATGAATGGGAAAATGCACAAACCTCCATACACCCTCCTAACACACCCCAAAGCTTTCCTGCATCTACTTTAATTTTAAAAAGGTCCCACAGATGCCTTCAGACTCAGCACCCGACACTGAGTTGGAAGAGAAGCATGTCTTCATCTCCAACATAATGGCGCACCTGGGACACTCCTGGGACACTCCTGGGAAATTGCTGGTATAAGCCTGGGACACTCTTGAGACACTCCTGGGACATGCCTAGGACATTCCTGGTATAAGCCTGGGACACTCCTGGGACATGCCTGGGTCATTCCTGGTATAAGCCTGGACGCTCTTGGGACACACCTGAGACACTCTGGGGACACGCCTGGGACACTCTTGGGACATGCCTGGGACATTCTTGGGACACGCTTAAGACACTCTAGGAACATGCCTGGGACGCTCTTGGGACATGCCTGAGATACACCTGGGACACTCTTGGGACATGCCTAGGACACGCCTGATCTCCATGGCGATCCTTTCCCTCCAGATAGCTGACAGGTGCACAACTGAACTTTAATGAGGTGTGTTGCTCGGGGTCATGCAGACAGCAGTTTGTGAGACCTCCCCTCAGGGCCCAAAGTCTCTCTGTAGGAACTGGCATGTTGCTGTTCACCTCAGATACTTTGGGTCAGTCCTTTTTGGGTCAGTGCTTTTTATGGGTGATTTTGGGAATTTACATCCAGGAAGACTGCCGAGAGTGGCGGCACCAGGGGTATTTCTCAAAATGGGTCCTTACTTGTGTTGTCGTGTAACCATTTTACATCATCCTCCACTGCCGAAGTTCATTCTTGGGATGTAGGTTAGCAAGAAAGCTCTTCCCGAGACCACAAGCCTGATCTTTGTATTCTTGGTACTGAGAAACAGCTCAGGTTTAAGTGTGGGACCTCAGTGTCACCTGGGCTCAGACACGGCAGCTCTGCTTCATTACAGCATTATTTGGGGCTATTTAGAGCCAATGAGCTACGCTTTAACCAGTGGGGTTGGGCATTCAGCCCCCTGCGATTCCTACTGCTGTGAAGAGAGGCGTTATAACGAGCCGGCTGATTCCATCAAATGATGGCGATTAATTAAAGCAAACACATACAAACATATTAAACATATGATTTAGTAATAAGATTTACAGCAGTTACCGAAATGGTGATTTTGCTGCAGAACTACAGAAGCAAGGTTGATTTAGGGCGAGAAGAGTGACAGAATCTGGGACTGGATATCACCATGATGCTTGATTATTTATTATATATTTTAAATTGTGAACATGAAGAACAGCCTCAGCTGACAGAGTATGGGGGGTGCAATGAGGAATGACGGGAACATGCAGACAATTGCTGACCACTGCTGAAATATTAGGGCAATATTCTGTGCTGAAATAAATAACCAATAATCTCTGCTAGAATCAATAACCAATAATCTATACTATAACAATTAACCAAAAATCTCCAATGAAATGTATAACCAATAACCTCAAATGAAATGTTTACCCCACAATCTCTGCCGAATTGTTTAACCAGTAACCTCTGCTGAAATATTTACCCAATAATCTCTGCTAGAGTGGTTAACCAACAATGATTAACCAATAATCTCCAATGAAGTGTTTAACCAATAACCTCGGCTGAAAGGTTTATTGCATAATCTGCCAAAATGTTTAACCAATATTCTCCACTGGGATGTTTAACGGATAATCTCTGCAGCAACGCCCAGCTCCTAATCTCTTCTGACGTGTTTAACCCATCACTGACACGGGCCCACCATGCACCCCTACTGGGGCGAGGAATTGACTTGATTTATTTATTTTTATTATTTTTTTTTTTTTTGACAAATTCACCCACCGAGAAAGATATGTTTGCAGTGACAAAAGCCAATATTTGCTTGTTCCTTCCAAGATCCCACGGGAATACCAGAAATGACAAGATGTGAATTATTGGATTCTGCACTCAGAATAACATCAATGTTTCGTGTGTGAGATCCCAGAAGGGCACTAAGCGCCATCCGCATGCGTCTCCCCCAGCGTCGGACAGGCCGTGCGACAAAGCAGACACATTTACAGCATGACCGATGAGCAGGAAACGCGGAGATCGCTCGACGCCGCCCACCTTCGCTCCCGGGGTCCTCTTGGGAGCCTTGCGTGCCGAGGCCGGGCAGGTGGTGCCGCGAGTGACCGGGCCAGTCGGAATCGGCCGGCGACGCGGTCCGGCGGTCCTGCCGGGGTCGGCCCCTGTATCCGAGCGATGAGGAGCCGGCACCATCCTGCTTCATCCTCAGCACAGCGGCGTAGTAGGCGGGGCGTCCAGCCACCGCTTTTGAGAATTCTGAAAGGAGCGTGAGATCTGTCAGGCGCGGTATGACGCACGAACCCTCATTACGATAGCGGTGAAGAGGGATCCACAGGGTTGAGTGTGATTTTCAATGCGGGGCCAGTTTGCAGAAACATGCACGCACATTTACACGTATGTAAAAGTTTTTATTACCTTGCGAAAGAGTCTGTAGGGTTTGCAAACTACCATAATGCGTTCAATGTTGCTAATTTCAGGTTTATAATAGAATAATATAGATCTGCCGTAAGACTTCTTACATGAGCGTCAGACTCTGAAAAGTGTCACACCAGATGTGTGAGGGCTGGCTGCCCTGCATCCAGGCACACAGTAGATTCCATGTTTCTGAAAACCATGACCTTAATCATCTCACCAGCCAGCCTCTCACTTTGTCTGCATCCCAGCAAATTTACCAGCCTGCGGCTACATCTTTAGCTTTTCTCTGATCACTGTCAAACAAATTGGACTTTAATTAGAGACTTAACCTGGAGAAACACAGTAAATTATGCCGATACCGTTTCCCGATTAAAGTCGAGCGGCTTAATTACCTTTTGAGCAGACTCCGCTGCCGCCTAACACAGCGCCTGGCGTGCTCTACAGTCAGAGGCATGACTCATACATTTTAATACAGGCCACATATTCTCAACATACCGGTGAAATTCATTGTTTAATATTCAAGTCCTCATTTGCAGCGATCCTGGTTTTTTTCATTTCCAGGTGATGGATTCAGTGTCTCCAGTCCTCCGTAAGATGTTACATGCGCCTCATACTGATGTACTTTATGATGTACGCCCACCTGCCGACGTCAGGCAAAGTGACCTCCGGTGACATGTGGACCACAGTGTCTTGTAATTAAATTTATCATGATAAATGAGCAGTAGGAGGGCTGGAACTTCGGCGAGCTCAACTTGGATTGCCTTGGGAAATCATACACATGTGCATGTGTGTGACTAAAAGGTGTCAGCTCTGTATATGACAACATTTGCTAAATAAACGGGAAAAACATGCAGCGCACGTTTAGCACCGAACCAGGCAGCGTGAGCTCCGGATGACGAGATCCTGCCCATCCGTAGCCGAAACAGCGCAGAACGGAAAATACTGCCAAAGAAACCTCAGCACTCGTTAAAACACGAAACCCCAAACTGTAATGTGAGTACAAGTTCACCAAGGGTGCAGCAGTATCTGTCTGGCGGACAGGAATCCCAGATACCTGGCATATTATGGGATATGTCTGAGGCTCGATGCACATTGGCTTTTCTATGGTATTGGCAACATGGACGTCTGCCTGTTATATTTCCATTTTGCAGGCCAGAGTCGACTCACAAGAAAAGCTTCATTGACATTTATGACATCCCAATTAAAGATCCTGATAATACTTGCAAATGTGACCTTCACTGGCTAGCTTTTCCGAGGTCGTGATCACATTTACGGATGTCCCCACTCGCTGCATTCATTCCAGAGTGGCCGCCAGTCATGTGTCATACTGCAGGTTCAAAGGCGATCACAGGCACAGAGATATGGGCATGCATGAGTGGCCAATGCTAGCGCATAAACATGTAAATGTGGCTCTTTTTCACCGGAAGTAATTAAGGTGAATGGCAGTCGCATGATCCTGTCACATGACACCATCACATGACTCCCCCTTGCCCAGTTTCCTACACACTAATGGCACAGCAGGGTCTGCCCCCACCTCACACGCATTGCCACCGGAGAGATGCATCCACTGGGGGCCATCTGCACTCTGTAAATGCGGCAGAATATTCTGGATGGAGAGGGACCTGCTTACACGCATCAAGTTAAAAGGAGCAAAGCCTTTCTGAACTGTCTTTATGTGGCACTCAAACAAACGCGGTCTGCTGGGACGCGCCAAAGGAGGAGATCGATGTGTCACATTGACTGGGAAACCGCAAGCGCCGAGGTCCTTTCCTATCTGATGCGGGGGGAGGGCTGACGAGGCCTGTCCCCTGCAGGCGGACATCGGAAGTGAGAGGAATTGCTTTGCCCGTGTTTTCCCACTTCTTGGAGCCAGGAGCTGGTGCCAGGGACACAGGTCTCATCTCTGACAGAGCTTGATTAGATGCTCTGGTTATTACACCCCCTCCCCCGGGCATTTGAGTGCCTCTCTACACCCCCCCCATTCAGTTATTTCATCGTGTTGAGGGCCTCTCTGTCTCGTTCGCCTTATACGCCTTGTGTTTTCAGCAGTTATATTTTTACAAAAATGGAAAGAGAAAAATGAATAAAAATAATTTTTCAGATATTAGTAATATTTTAGGTTATAAATTTCAGCAGAATGTGGTCCAGCTGGTATGGTGGGAGGGCAGCCTGCTGCTGTTTGTATAGATCAGAAATGGATAGCTCAGGTCCAGAAAATAAAAATCCAGACCAAGATTTTGTTTCAACCAACCAGTCACCTGCCTTTTTGCCGCACTGAGTAACTAAATGCTTTATATTTACGACAAATAAAAAGGTCACAATGATGTTCTTTTTAGTTAAAAAAAGCAAAACCTTCCAAGGCTCAAAACTCACAAGTTTAAATGATGCAAGGTAGACGCCGCTATCTGCAGTGATCGCTGCGTGTGTGGGATTAGGGTGCCAAACGCCGGACACCGGATCAGCCTTCTGATCCCAGTAGGATCCTCCTGTCCGGACAAGGTGTACATCTGAGAATACCCAAGAGGACCATCACATCGCATCACGTCACGCTTCTCACAGCATCATCCACCTTCACGCCAAGGTTAAACTCACGACAGGTACGAGCCATTACGAGAAAAAAGTACTTCTGTGGGTGGCACAGATCAGGTTGACAGCCGCGGGCTTCTGTCAGCTGTCGGCTTTGTCTGATGGAAGCAGTGACCCCTACTGGTCTCCGTGTCTCGGGTCCTTGTCTTGCTCCTCTTCTTTCGTCTTTCGGTCAGGTGAAAATCAAGGTCAGAAAGCGATGCCGCTTCGCAGTCATGTGAGCAGGCCTGCCATCGGGAGCAGGCCTCGGTAATGTCAGATTCGGGTGATGCTTCATGTAAAGAGAGCTTACAGTGAATCTACAGGGTGGGCCATTTATATGGATACACCTTAATAAAATGGGAATGGTCGGTGATATTAACTGTTTGTGGCACATTAGTATATGTGAGGGGGGAAACTTTTCAGGATGGGTGGTGACCATGGCGGGTATTTTGAAGTCGCCCATTTTGAATCCAACTTTTGTTTTTTCAATAGGAAGTGGGTCATGTAACACATCAAACCTATTGGGAATTTCACAAGAAAAACACTGGTGTGCTTGGTTTTAACGTAACTTTATTCTTTCATGAGTTATTTACAAGTTTCTGACCACTTGTAAAATGTGTTC
>JABFEB020000036.1:5648545-5667573 GCA_019775895.2 Stomatorhinus ivindoensis | reverse complement strand
TACGTCATCATCCAGTGCCCCTACGTCATCATCCAGTGCCCCTACGTCATCATCCAGTGCCCCAACGTCATCATCCAGTGCCCCAACGTCATCATCCAGTGCCCCTACGTCATCATCCAGTGCCCCTACGTCATCATCCAGTGCCCCTACGTCATTATCCAGTGCCGAAGACCAGTTGTAATACTCATGAACATTAGTACAGAGGAAACAGAGCATCATGAGTACTATCTTTGCATTCTTTGCATGAGAAACACCTCCACATGTCCAGGCCTGGGCTGCCATCATGAGCTGTGCAAGGGGGCAGCACTGGGCGTGGGGCCAGAGGTTTTACAATCCGCACCTTCTTCTCCTCTCCTTTAAGGTGTCGGACTGAAGATCTTCACGTAAATATAAAGGGCAGGTGTGAAAATCAGTCCTTACAGTGTGTCCATGTTTTCTGTCACCCCTGTCCTAAGACTGGCTACGTCTGGCTTTCTGTGGACAAACCCTTTGTTCTGTCAACATCAGCGATGCAGCTCAACCCCTCCCCCACTGAGACATGTCTCAATTACGAAGCCCGCAGGCTCCCCCAGGACTGAGTGCGAGGGCAAATTTACAGGAACATTCTGCTTCTCCAGCTTCTCACCGCAGCCAGCCTCGTGGGAAGGCTTAGTAAGGAACAGGCTACTGACAGGCGGACAAACGCTCATATTTACAGGTCCAGCACACTGCTCGGCAGTGGGAGGAGGAATGACGTTTTCTGCTGGAGGTTCACCTCCAATGGAAGTTGCTGCATCTCTGAAAAAGGCAAGGGTAAAACCATGTGCTTTGGAGGTTCCTCAGACAGCCCAGGCTGTTTCACAATAAAGGGCTGTTATGTGTAATGTAATAAAGAGAAATAGTGTCTCAGACATATCGTAGACACTGAGAGGTTTGAGGGGGCCAGGCCAGGCGGCCTTCCCGGGTTGGGCTCTGCAGCTGTGGCCCTGCCAAATCTGTCACAGCAAGGGTCACCAGTGAGGACAAAGCCGGAGAGGATGAGCCTTCAAGAAGAACGCGTGCACACACTCACACACACAGGCAGACAGACAGACACATACACAGAGAGGCAGACAGACAGACAGAGAGGCAGACAGACACACACACACACAGGCAGACAGACAGACAGAGAGGCAGATAGACAGACTGACATGACCACAGACAGACAGAACCACACGCAGTGAGGCAGATATACACACAGACAGAGGTAGACAGTCACTCTCACAAACAGACAGACAGACAGAACCACAGACAGACACAAATGCAGAGACATGCAGACCCACAGACAGACAGACACTGAAGCACACAGTCAGACATACCCACAGACAGACAGACATGCAGAGGCACACAGACCCACATATATAGATAGACAGACATACACACAGACCCACACAGGCAGACAGTCAGAGGCACACAGACCCACACAGGCAGACAGTCAGAGGCACACAGACCCACACAGGCAGACAGTCAGAGGCACACAGGCAGACAGTCAGAGGCACACAGACCCACACAGGCAGACAGTCAGAGGCACACAGACCCACACAGGCAGACAGCTCCTTCTCCAGCCCAGAACTTCTCCTCTTCTCGCCTCTACCGGCCCACTCTCCCCCACGTCTGCCAGCCCTGCCTTGATTGTTCTGATGACCTCAATCAGGAGACAATTACCCAGGTCGGGACTGCAGGCAATTATCTCCGTCACGGTGAGACAGAGCCCACCTGAATGGAGCGCGGCACCTTCCATCACAGCGAAATTATGCATGCAGCTGGTAACGCACGTCTCACACGTTTATAGGGGGCCAGCTCCGGCTGCCTCATGACGGGGAACCTTGTGCAGAGGGTCGGGGAGGGGAGAGCCGGCATCTGCTCTGACCCCTGGGCTGCTGATGTCACTGCGCGTGGGTCCGGTGCGTCCAGCCTCACCTTCTCATAATACACAGTGTGTGGGGGAGCAAGATCCCGACAGCAACCACCAGCACGCTCACATCTGACTTCATCATTTAAACGGGCATCTACAGTTATTTTAACATATTCAAACACTCCACAACACCATATAACACCAAATAAACCACTGACATACAATGAATTACATATACATATGTGATGACTTTAAAGTAAAATAAGGAACGTGATAGCTTTTGGACAATCTACATACAGCAACACCGTGATGTCATTAACCAATTATGCAGGCCATACATTAAAATGTCTAAAATGAGTATAAAATAATGATGTGCTGCGGAGCAGCCTCCCGTTATACGCCCTGACGTGACAGGTCCAGTTAAGTGGTACATTGAATGTAAAGCAGGGTAAAAATTAAGGCGGTAAGAATGCAGCAGGCAGATCGCACGAGGCGGAACAGCCGTGCTATTGCCGCAGTACCGCCAGAAGGTGGCGACCTGCCCTTAGGCCCCGCCCGGCACGGCTGCACGGGTCCGATGTAGATACCGCGCTCTCCAAAATTGCTCCCCATGTTCAGGTCATTGCGGGTGACCCATGTGAGTGTGTGTACACATGCTGTAATGGAAAAGAGTAATACTCAGCGTGCATTCTCTCTCACCAGGGAAAAGCGCGATGGAAGCGAGTCTATGGAGCATCAGAACAGGGACTGGAGTCGCTTCAGTCTATGGGAAAGTGAGAGGAAGCGCCAGTGTGTACAGTGTGATCCAGGGGGTGCTATCTGCGCCCCCCCTGCACCCAAGCGGAACGAAGGAGGGGATAAAAAAGGAAAACAGCTCACTGATGGTTCTCCTGCCCACCTGCATGCGTCTTCGCAGACTTTCAACTAGAACCATATCCTCGTATGCATTGACCATTCATTTCACATAAGCCTCCTCAGTGGGTCCACACTTCAGCAAACAGCTGAGAAGATTATGATCCAAAAGGTGGATCCCAGATCCTCTTTTCCTTCCATAATTTCTCACACAGATGTTAAGCTGCGGTTTCCTTCTCAAGCTGCGTAGCATTCAAGATCCTTATGGACAGGGACCTTGCATCAGGAACGCATGCAGATTCTGAGGGCCCAGCACAAATACCAATGTAAGAGGAATCTGCCTATCAAAGGAACAAACACTGAAGCCAGCAAAAAAGGTCATACTACCACTGTTAGCACTGATACTGCACCTTATGATTAAAAAATATAACACCTCAAACAACCTGAAAGCTTTTGAGTGTCGGAGGTCATTCTGTGGCAAATCGATGCTGCTGTCAGATGAAAGGCATACCCGCCTCTCTGCAAGCCTGCAGCAGCCCGCGGGCCGGAGACGGGACCGGTACCGCTCTGCTCCTCTTATTGGGAGTGGACCCTCCGACAGGCGAGGAGACAGGCAGGAGGGGGCGTGCCATCTCTCCCCAAACGAGGTTTTAATCACGTGCATGTACGTCAGCCCCAGCCGCTCATCCGTTTCCTTCTGTGCTTCGCTCTCGTCATGCGACTCCCTGGAGATGGCGGCAGTGTCAAGTCGCTCGGATCGGCGCACGGTGGCAGCCGCGGGAATTACAATGACCCGGGTTGGCATGGGGGGGGGGCTTAGGGGCCGGGCCGCATTTGAAAGGTAACATTAAAAATGATTAATGTGCCTGCTTTTCTCCGCTCGCCCTGGGCTCACCCAGCTGGCCTGACGTCCCGCATTCACCGGCAAGCGCTTCAGAAGACTGACTCCGCCGTGCACAGGGCATGCAAATGAGAACCCCTTATTAGTCAAGTGTGAGATTCTGCAAACGAGCCTTTAAAAATGGATGAGGCTGGATGAGAAACAAGCGAGCGGGCGAGGATCTGCTCGTGTTTACACAAGCCGGGGTGGATCCCTCAAACGTTGAGGGACCGTGCAGCCGGCGAAAACATAACACGAGCAAAGCGATGATGCGACGTTCTCCAGAACGAATGACGTTAAAAAGGTCCGCAGCACATTTCCGGCCTACCCCACCCATCCATCTCTCCGTGCAACACGAATGCATGCTGTTTGGAAGATAATGCCACAATGCATGCGCAAGGGGACACATTGTTCTGGATCGCTAGGCAACAATTAAACATTCTGGTCTTTTTTCTAAGCAATCCCTGGGTGATATTGTGGACCTCCCCTGCCGCCTTGTACCACGGCCTAAAAATAGACGCATTAAAGTTTCAGAGATCCGACAGAACGATGTCCCGGCGTCTCACAATGTGATGAATGTTTTTTATCATGCACGGAACAACGGCGCCACGTACACCTTGAGTCGGGCTAGAAAAGAAAGAGACGCGACATTAATTACATCTCCCACTTCGTTTATAGTAATAGACGTCGCCTTGTCTTGCATGACGTCCGGAAGCATCGAGGAATTTATCACAATTAGTAATGCAATTTCAGCTACACTAATTGCATCCTGTAATCACAGCCATCATTGCAGACATTATGTGGGTCAATAATCGTTCCCCTTCCTGACGTCCCAGTGTGCTGCAGTGTCACTCACCCGCGCCTTGCAGCTTTGGATAAGGGGGCTTCAGGGGTCAAAGTGTAGGAAGGGGTCTGAGGACCTTGGGAGGTCAGCGCAGCAGTTTGTCCCTGGTTTCCCTGGAGACCACCTCATGTTTGTGTGATGACAGGGGGTCTTTCGCAGGGCCATGTGGTGACACTGTGCTTTGACATGCACGCATTGACAGGTCACACTTCACCTCCAAAGGTCCGGTGTGGTCATTTTACGTTAGGTCTTTGCTTTTTAAAGACTTTTTGCTTTCTCATGAAACACTACTGCATACCCGCAGGAAATTTAAAACTCCCAAAGTAAGAGGTCCAAATCTGGATTCCTCACAATGAATAAGCACAGTTCCATCTGTTCATCCACATTCCAGCTGCACGTCCAGTAGAATCACAAACACCATCCCGCTGATGGAAAATGAAAAACATAAAAGCACTTAAACACGTAAAGCCTTCGTCCAGTCAAGTTCAAGGAGGTGCTAGCTGATGCTCATCTGAGCAGGACCACGCAGCTTTTCAGAAACATCGTCCATCAGAGGTATCGGAGGCAGAATCTAAAGAATATACACGGTATGCAGACCATATGGAAAGCCTATCATCAGAGAAACTAATTGGATAAGCAATTAAAAAGACCAATAGGATGTTGGGATATCTTTCTAGGTGTGTGTAGTTTAAGTCAAGGGAGGTGATGTTAAGATTATACAATTCATTGTGTATGTTTGTTCACCATACCTTAAAAAGGACATTGCAGCCTTGGAAAAGCTGCAATGTAGGGCTACAAGAATTATTCCTGGTCTTAGTGGAATGTCTTAAGGTTAGCTGAGCTGAATCTGTTCAGCCACTAGCAAAGGAGACTAAAGGGGGACATGATCCATGAATATAAATGTATATAAAATTCCAACAGGTCTGGTACTGTTCAGATACTGTCGCTACTTCAATATTAGTTTAAATACTAGAACCCATGGCCATAGGTGGAAATTAGCAGAAGAAATTTTGTATTGGAGAAAGCACTTCTTTACATAGTGTGTAGTCAGAGTATGGAATAGTCTTCCTGCTAGTGTAGTGCAAGCTAAAACCCTGGGTTCCTTCAAATCAGAGCTAGATAAGATTTTAACAACTCTGAGCTATTAGTTAAGTTCTCCCCAAACGAGCTTGATGGGACAAATGGCCTCCTCTCGTTTGTAAACTTCTTATGTTCTTAATGATGCACGCAGTTTCTTTCACACAATGCTGTAAAGAGTAACACTAACTGCAATGTTCTGTGAGAGGCGCCATAAGTGGCTTGGTATCTGCCATGCTCTTAAGGTATTTCTCTGCGTTTGGCCCGGTCACCGAGGAGAAAGGAATTTAATGTGAAAAGTGCCAATTAACTAATGTTCAAATGCGTCAACAACAGCAAACTGTGAGAATTAAATAGTGGCAGATACCAATGACCCTGGAGACAAATGTGAGAGAGCAAGTGGCGGTATGAGCAGAAGGGGGTTCCTGCTCCCAGCAACCAGGTGCTTCCAGAACATTCTCGAAAAAGGGCGCATTTTTAGCAAAGCCAGTCAGGAGACTGTGAATTTGACCTTCAAAGAGCAGTTCTTGCTGACTGCTGGAAGGCGGCACATGGGTGAGGTCATTTATCAAGCCGGCTGATTTTTCTCCTCGCGGTAACCCTTTCCTCGGAGGGCCGATACCCCGAGCTGCACGTACGCTTCATTTTTCCTGCATGATGACAGCCTCCTTTCTGTCGACGGGTCTGACATTAACGGCCCCCGATACCCATCCCGTTAGGGTATACTGCCCCCAAAAGTCCCGCCCTTAAAACATACTTTTTCATCTGCATCTGTCGGTGCCTTTTTATCCTGGCGCTCCCGCTGAGAGCTGCATCTAATGGGCTGCTCTGTCTCCAAGGGGTCCCGCTGGTCTCAGAGAGCCCAGAAATGACCGATTATTGTACAGCAAGTGCCTCACCCAGATGGGGCCCGACGGGCAGATCAACAGGAGCCATCGATTGAGCACGGAAGGCAATTCGGCCGCGAGCTTATTGCAAACTGACAGTGTTTCCAATCCAGTCTGTTGAGAAGACAAAAAAAAAAAATATGCAAAATACATGTTCAGGAGTTTCTGAGAGCTTATTAACAGCTTGGCTACATTGGGCCCGAGTCCATGGCACAAAGAGTCGACAAGTTCCTTAAGTAAAACTGGAAAAAGGTCTGAAACAGGTGTCTCCAATTAGTACCAAAATCCCATCAGCAACAGAAATCCAAGTCCAAGGTGACTAAAATCTAGAGTCTGACAGTGGGTGACCAATGGTCTAAGGCTTACGAAACTCCATGTTTAATTACACTGGCATGTCTCAGCAGAAACTATCCTTTTGTAAAGCCAAAGCGATTAGATATTGAAGAAAACCAGCTCATCTGAAGGGCTAGTCAGCCATTATTACTAAAATAGGACTCTACATATTTAAACCTCAATTCCAAATCCAGGCATGTTTTCAGTTCTACCACCTATTTTGTTTAATAATTCTTGCTTCTGATTGGGTACAGAGGCTTCAAAACTGGCTCCCAGGTAAAGGAAGGCTGGAAAATCAGCAGTGCTCGGACCTTGAGGACCATGATTTAGCCCTGTCCTAAAAGATCTGCAGGTTGTACTTCATCCACAGTTTTGCCCCCAACATTTTACAGACCAAAAAGTAGACCTATAAATCAGAGGGCGAAGGAGAGGCTCCTCTTTGGAGGTGATCTTGAGGTCGTGGTGTGCAGTTTCTCCCAGAGATGAGGAACATCTGCGTGGCAGTCAACGTGACAGCAGGCATCTCCATCAGGAGGCGACGAGCGCGGCAGATGGTGGGAGGAAATAGATACCTGGCAACACTTAACCCCAGGTCGCGATGAGGAGTGGCTCTGCCACGTCTTCCTGCAGATAGACGGAAGACTCTTGGCTGACTGACAGGCCAGAGAAGCGGAGTGAACCGTGAGCCCTCAGTGTCGGGGCGTGAAGATGGTGGTCTTAAAAGGGTCATCACACAGCGGCAAGATACTCTCAGGCGAAACCGAAAGTCCATTATTCAAATGAGTGGGAAATCGATCTGCTGGGGACAGCAAAAATCTCTTAAGCTCTTATATATGTCCCTGGGGCACAAGCGGACGGGATCATATATCGTAGCTCAACTGACGAGGGTCACCTGCCAATCATGTGGAGAGCTGACGGCAAGTGGGATTAACGAGAATCTGAGGTAACATTTTACTTGACGAGGCACGAATACTTGCCGATAATTCAGCTACTACAGAAGTACAAATCATGAACAAATATAGTGCTTGTGATGAAAGAAACATCATGATTCATTAATAATGAACAAACATGAGATCAGTATTTAACCCATTATGACTTGCTCCTTCAGTAGTTCCTTGAATTGTTCAAAAAGGTTTACAGAATTAACAGATATAGTAACAAATAGTGTAACTGCATCATGAAACAAGCACCATGATTCATTAATGATGAATTAGCATGAGATCAGTGTTTGACTTGTGTTATTCATGACTTGTTTCTTCAGTAGATCTCTTCAGTAGATCACAAAGGTTTACAGAATCAGATATAGTAGCAAATATAGTAAATGCTTAAGATAAAATCCGTCACAATTCATTAATGATGAATTAAGATGAGGTCAGTATGTAACAAAAACTTAGTTTTTGGTTAATTAATATATAAGAAATAGCTTAATGCTACATTACTTGTGCCCTGTCAAGTAAAGTGTTACTGAATCCGATCCGATTTACTGTGGACTGGATGCATTTTATCTTAGACAGCAGGGATAAAAAAGTACGGAAGGGAGAGATGCAATTAGTGGGGAGTAAATCACAGCAGTCAGAGAAACGGCCGGTCTGCAGCTACCAGGTCATATTTAAGTCTTTAATGTGTTTTAAGAAGGACAGGCTTGGCATTTAATGAATAGGTAATTAAAACAAGGAACAAAATTCTGCCGTTCATTATTTTAAAAGGCTCTGACATCTGTTTACGGTCAAGCAAGAAGAGGCAGCTGAGGCTTCAGCACTGAAATCAGTGGGACTTTCACACACATGCTCTGAAGGGCCATCTGCCTCAAGGCAAGGGTGTTTGTCCCTGGGAAAAAGAAGGTTCTGAAGTTCTGCAGTTGGTTTGAGCTGGCATCTGACAGGGCCTTGGGTTTAATCATAAATATGTGCTCTCAGTCCCCATCTAAACGATCTACTCAGACGTGACCTACGATATTCTGAAAGTCATATCGAGTGTCTTCAGCTGACACTAAAGCGTAATGTCACATGAGCTTTTCTTGTTGAAAAGATTGTTCCGGTTGATTCCATTATTTTCAAAGCTGGGCTTCAAAGGGTGAGAGCGCTCATTACTTCTCATGTAATTTGGCCCTCATTAAAAATTCTTCACAGACTTCATCAAAATGTGCACGTAGGTCACCGCTTGCGATGGTTTGATGAGATTAGAAAAGGTGCTTAAAATATTTATCATTTTGAAGGGCTATATCCAACTCACAGGTGTATTGCTTATGTGTGAAATCCATCCATCCATCCATCCAGTTTCTATACCCGCTTATCCTACTGGGTTGCGAGGGGTCCAGAGCCTACCCGGAAGCAATGGGCACGAGGCAGGGAACGACCCTGGAAGGGGGGCCAGCCCATCGCAGGGCACACCCACACACCATTCACTCACACAGGCACACCTACGGGCAATTTAGAAACACCAATCAGCCTCAGCATGTCTTTAGACTGTGATGGGAAACCGGAGTACCCGGAGGAAACCCCACGACGACACAGGGAGAACATGCAAACTCCACACACATGTGACCCAGGCGGCGACTCGAACCCAGGTCCCAGAGGTGTGAGGCAACAGTGCTAACCACTGCACCACCGTGCCGCCCCTCTATGTGTGAAATATATACATAAAAGATGCATAGAGAAGTGAACCTGACATAAACATGACAGGTTGATCCCATAAAGAGCAGGTGATGTTTCAATTACGGACGGGTGGTGTCCCAATGATGGATGGGTGATGTTTCAATGAAGGGCGGGAACTGATCCCATGAAGGACAGGTGGTGTTCTGATAATGGACAGGTGGTGTTTCAATGATGGATGGGTGGTGTTCTGTTGAAGAGCAGGTCATGTTCCGATGAAGTGCGGGTGCTGATACCATGATGAATGGGTGGTGTTCTGATGAAGAACAGGTCGTGTTCCGATGAAGGGCGTGTGGTGATTCCATGAAGGATGGATTCTTCCAATGAAGGGCGTGTGGTGATTCCATGAAGGATGGATTCTTCCAATGAAGGGCGAGTGGTGATTCCATGAAGGATGGATTCTTCCAATGAAGGGCGTGTGGTGATTTCATGAAGGATGGATTCTTCCAATGAAGGGCGTGTGGTGATTTCATGAAAGATGGATTGTTCCAATGAAGGGCGGGTGGTGTTCCGATGAAGGACACTTACTAGCTTATTTAACCAAAACAATCCTTTAAAGAATTAAAAGTAAATATTTTCAACAAATCACTATGAAAACATTTAAAACGGAGTCCCATCTGCCTCAAACGTCACCCACCCTGCCCACCGTCTGGCCACAAAGTGTGATCGCAGCTGATGCCGCTACGGACCCTTGCAACACAATGGTGTCACCTACCGAGAAACAACACTTTCTGGAGTTGAATTATTAAATTCAATTAGCTGAACTTCTCTAGAACGGAAGCATGTAAATGAGAATCAAATGGTGAAACGTGTGTCCAAGTAATAACGAAAAGAATAGGGTGAGATCACTGGAGAGTTCTGCAAACGAGTCCACATGACAAAGGGGAACGTTTGCAGGATCCTGTGGTGCTTTTGACATGAGAGGATCTCCAGCTGCATTTAAAGTTGTGGGGCTGATGAAAAGCCCCCAGGGGTGGAGCCAGCTAAATTTACACTAACTGATGTCACAAGATCGGACACATGTGCTCTTTCCCAGCAGTGATTAATGGTACAAGTTGACATTGCCTGTGTGGTCTGGAAACATAGCGCAGCCTCTTATTAACAAGATCATTTGAAACTCCAAAAATAAGAGCGGACGTGTGTTGCTGCAGTGTGCCAGGCAAATGAGGGCTCTGGTTTAATTGTGCTGTCCTATTTATTGGCTGACTGCATTTATTTCACAGGGCCAAACCCAAGTCCCAATACATAAAGTCCTATTTCCCCATGAGTGCTGAAATTACTCTAGCCAGTGTCATTCAAACAAGTCACCCCTTACACTTGACAGTGTTAGAAATGAAGGATATGCAAGGATAAGACATACTGCACTGAACAATCATTATTTATGTTTGAGGAATATTTCAGATAACCTGTTTTCTGAAGAGAGAGAGTGTTCTGGAAATGCTCTGCAACGCTCCTGATCTTCACATAGCGGCGTTATACTCACGGTACATGATGGCAGGGTCATTTTTAAATACCCCCACCCCACCTCTACCCTTTGTAACTCCACCATGCTGCTGTTAGTAGCCTCTTACAATTTTGGGATGTTTTCAAACAAGCGGGGAAAGTCAACAGCCAGATCAAACAGATTAATCACCATAAAGAAAGTCCTCCGACGGGCTCCCCATGATGCGGGTATGCTAAAGAAAGTGCTGACGTTTTTGGGTCAGGGGGGGGAGGTACCACCTCCCCAGAGCTGATTTCTCGCACATCTGGCCTGTCAGATTTTCAGAGAAGCACGCTGACCGTGGTGCAGGTGTATTTGGGCCCGCGATTCACAGCATGCAAACCACTGGCGTGTTCAGGGAAAACACTGCTTTACTTAGTGAGACACAAAACAAGCCATTCGAAGGAAACTATGGTGGGATTATTTTGGTTTCTTCATGCATATATAGTAATTGTACAGTAATATAAACAAATTAGAAGAACTGTTTAAAACAAGAACATCTATTGAAAAACATAATTCTTAGTCCCTCTGGAAAATTAAATGATAAAACAATGCTGCACTTTTTAAATCAACCGAGGAGGAAAGCAGGGCAGAGAACTGGGAGATTAAAGTGTGTTTGTAACGGCAATCCAGCTACAGAGGCATTAAATGCAGAATGATCATTTTATGTGCCAAGGAGATGTAGTGATTAACTGCTCATTTGGTAGGAACTGTTTGAATACATGCTTCCCAGCAGAATAAAAGGAGGGGATGAGAAAGGAAGCGGCACTGAATGTGGGTTACACTTCGATGTAACATCTAGGCATACTGGCAACAAGCGTGAACAAAATCAGGAATAAAGACGTGAACATATCTGGTCATTTTTCAAAGATTTAAAGAGTGCTTAAGCCTCAGCTTTAAAGCCAGTCTCATGCACAACCATTGGTTTTTTTACATTACGACACTGGATAACGGGGATCACATTTTCTGATCCAGCAAAAGGCACATAAAGGCATTGATTGCAATAGAAGATACCTGGAAACCAGAGACTATTAGTGACAGATCACCTGGGGCATGGTGGGCGTGCCTTAGGGCGCAGAACATCCCATAATATGTCAGTAGGCAATTAGGAGCTTCAGAACTGATTACCGGCCTCTTGACCTTACCGGCTATAAACAGACACAGAATTCCAGATTTCGCTTTCTTTATAAAAAAAAAAAAAAAAGAAAAAAACCTTCACGTTCAAGTTGTCTATAGGGTTAGTCTGCAGCATATTAACACTCAGCAAACATTGATAGGCAACAACAAAGGGAACTCAGGAAAGAAAATCAGATACATAAACCGAATAAAAATATTTAAAAAGACTCCTGTTCTCAAGGTTAGAATAGAAAAGTAAATGTTTTTCTTAATCAAGCACCAAAAGGCGTTTTCAAATCCCTGAAGTCCTTATTATTCCGCTCACGATCACTGGCTTCTGGGAAAACAAACCAAGAATTAGCATCCATCCCGATGTCCGAGTCCAGGCTCCCCGGCTGCGGCGGGCTGTCAGGAGGCTGGGTGCCTGCTTACCATCCGAGCAAAGTTAGACAAAGAGTCACGCAGCCACTTACAAACTGCTTCACGCGTACGTGTGACACAATGCGCCATGAGCAAATGCTCCCAGCTGGCAGGACAAACTTGAACTGATTCACAGGCATAGTGCTGTCACACTTACAGGACACCGTGTCATCACCAGTGATCCGAACTGGGAGAACTGCCTGCCTGCCTGCCTGCCGATCCTGGCCTCAGCCTGACATCGACAATAATCCATGCAAGATACAGAAAGTGCTTCCATTAGAGGAGATTAGACCTTGGCTCACTTACAAAAAATCAGATCTCTAAATTATATTACATCTGGTGAATATTTTATTTCAGCACAGACGGAAGCCAGGGTTTTTAATATGAGAGTATCTCATTTCCTTCCTTGAAAATGTCTTGGTTGTAGTCTGTGAAGGTGTGCCGACCTCTTAAAGTGACAGGCCTTTTAACTGTGGGTAAGGTTTTACACCCATTCAAAAAGAAAGCCCCAAAAATGAAATATATACATTGAATTAGTCCTTACTGTCTTTTACTACTGTGAAATGTCAAAGCTATGTGGTTAAACTGAATATCACATTTCAGACTTCTATTGGATTCCAATCTGCGGGAGCCTTTCACTAATGGCAGTCACTTTGATGGCCAGGCAGCGGATCCGGAAGGGTGGCCAGGCGCCCGCACTGCCTTCACCCCACCCTCACAACAAGAGTCAGGCTGTCAGCTTATCATTTACTATGCAATGATTGCGCCTTTTAACACTCTTTGAACCAAAGTGCTTAGAACCACGTAGAAGCCTTGATTTGTAAGGATGTGATATGAATGTTGCTTCATGAGCATTATTACCTTGATCTGGAAGGGCTTTGCTATAAATACTGTCATTAAAAAGCATACCTTGATTTGATTTATGGATTTGATAAGAACACTCTGGCATGAACATTGCACCTTGATTTGGATGGATTTGGCGAATAATCCCTTAATATGCTGATCTTTACGAGGACCATAGTGCCAGATTATGCACGGAATCCCTGCGTTTCCAAACTGGCGGAAAACTAGCCAAACCCTAAGTAGTCTGAGGGTTTTGACCTTAACTGGCCTTACTTTTCCTGTAAATTATTTCTGAACATTTTGGAAATGGCCCAGGGGCTGCAAGACAGTACGACTTTCCCGCAACTTCGATTTGGTGCAGAGAAATATTTTTGCTGTACCCAGGAACACGATGCTGTATCGCCTGTACTGAATATTCATGAGTGATGAAAAGTGAAATGTCTTGGGTCAGAAATAAGGGGTGCTACGCTCATTCCGGGAAGGTCCTGCAAGTGGCCCTCTCTGTCGGCGCCATCAGCAAAAGACCCAGATACCTGCAACCTGCTCATGTTTCATCTCTGAGTTCCAGAAAAAGCCTCTTCAAACCCGGCCAGTCTTCAGAAGACTCACAGATACAGAACCGCACAGGGCCTGAATTTGACATGCCTCTTTTAGGCATGTCCATAAAAATCAGTTCTATCAGTTTATAGGGTAAACCCATAAACAACCTCAAACATAGACTAGAAAATGCATCTGGCATGTGCAGTAGACAGCAGTAAAGGGGCCTCTCTGCTGAAGGAAAAGTCGACTCTCATTTTCATCATTGCAGACGTTTTATTTTTATCAAACACCATTTGTAATTAAGCTGCCGCTTTCCTTTAATGAAACATTTTCAATTAGCAGTAGAAACTACTGAAGTGAAACTCAATAATGTGAATCTTTCTGATGTTAGAAAAGTTTAAATAAATCCCAAAATGGAAAAGGACTATTAAAAGATATTAAAAGATTAATTTTAAAGCATGCATTCAAGTTTGTAACAATATTTTATTTCAAGTACAATTCTCGGGATAATAATGTTTTAGATAATATTTTTAATTGGGATATAATGCAATTGTTTATATGAAACATACCCTCTAGTTGGTAGATAAGTTATTCATAAAATAATAGTCTGAACACTAATGATAAAAAAAATACATAATTTTTTTTTTTTTTAAATGTACGATAAACACAGAAACAGTGGCTGTTTCTGTTGAGTAACTTTGCAGGGTGAGATGCACATATATAAGTACCGTGTAAAACAGCAGATTAAACAGAAAACACTTCTGATAAAACCAATCTACTCCCACAGCATAGAAACGACACGACGCTGCAGCAGCACGCAAACATTCAAGTGATCCTACAGTAATATGACAAACGCAAACAATAAGCATGCCAACAACCACAAACAAATACAGCACATATGTAATTTGGTTTTTGTCTCAAAGAAGAAGCAAGACGACCCGAACGAGAAGAAACAACAAGATGAAAGAGAGATGCTACAGAGCAGAGATTTTACAGAGAAGATGAGAGAGACAGATGACAGTGAAAAATTATACACGATCCAGACTCTTTAAATAACCGATCAATGCTGGTCTCCAAAGGCTATCAGTTGTGATTGGGTTTTCCTGCCAAAGCACTAATTGAAACCCCAGACATAAATACGATTGTCTTACAAATGTTGAGGGACAAATTTATTTAGGTTTCACTGCAGCAAAGCTTCAGTTATGCTGAGTAAGTATACTAATAATAATGCAAATAATCGGGATGTTCTGGAAAAGCACATAGATACGTGCTCAGGTGACGCGTTCATCAATCGATGGGACGAGCTGTAAAACACGACAGGGACAGCAGGACGAGTCGCAGCCGGTGAGTGTCGCGGCGAGTGACCATCCAGGGCCGCCTTATCTCCGAGATCCCATCAGCAATTTACAACACGTTACGAGATGAGGTCCGCTACGATACAAGTCTCCTGGCACGATGCTCCCTACAGGCAAAGGGATCTGGAACAGTTTTCATAAATGGTGTGCAAATAATTTGAAAGGAGCCATTTAACGGATACAGACCATATGCGAGAGGATAAATCTGCAAATGATACCCTTTCAGAAACTATTGGTAACCTGTAAAATTCTTAATGTACATAAGCGTGTAAGATATTTCATATATTATATAGTTACCACAGAATATTAAAGAAGGCGGGGAGCCTGACAGTATTAGCTACAGAAATCAAATTTACAGATCGGAAAACATTTTGCCGATTTAATGAATATCAATGGACATCGTTGATATACTTGTAGAGAAACCTTCTGGATATTTACACCATTTAGTGAAAGAATGACCCCCTGCAGGCACTTTGGTAGTTAGCTAACTGAAATCAAATTAACTTAACTGGATTATACTTCATTAAATTGGTGTTAAACTGCTTTGCCCCTTGGTGTAATTGTCATTAATGTAAACATTTTCTTTCCTAATGATTGTCATTAGTTTCGCGGACCATAAAAGTGGTTAGTTTAGATAAGCTGGTTGTTTCCTATAAATAGCGGCAACGATTACATTAAGATTGCGGTTCACATGCTGGACCCGATGAAGTAACCCAGATCGTTGTGAGAGCATCGTCACGTAGCTAGTCCGGATATTCTCTTAACATTTCACTGGACTAGACGATGAGGAGGACGGCTCTCTTAGAGCCCCAGCGATCACCGTGAATTTGCAAGGGCCTATGGTGTTTGGTGCCCTGCACAGGCACTTCTCTCTAGGGCCCCAGAGAATGGTATCTGCTCGTCCGCCAGGACTGCCACGCCCGGTCTACCCGGCTACATAGCGTCTGGCGCAGGGGAGATGTGTTGCCATGGTGACACTGGATGCAAGCAGTCGTGCTATTGTTTCTGACGATGGCAAAATGCTGATCATCCGGCCATCATCAGCGCCCAGGGTGCGCCTGTCTGAGAGGGACTGGTGCTCCCGTGAATGAGCTTCCTAAAGCGCACTGCCACCCCGAGGGTTCGAGCCTCACCGTCACACATGACCGAAGAGCTCCACCTGCTTACATCATTCAAATACTTCATTACTCTTCACACAAAGTGGAACACCTGCCTAAAAGTGTCCTAAAAGATCATACAGCATCCTTTCACCTTTCAGAGCTTCATCAGCCCCTCCTTCTCTGAACACACACTACATGACACAGCGCGGATAACTTGTTCAGGCAAGACCATCCCCGGACAAAGCAAATAACCTTTCACCAATCATCTGTGACGTGTCCATCAAGAGTGGTATTTCGGGAAAACAGCAGACCCCGTAGGACAATAACAAGGACATCAAAATCAGCCTTTCAGCAGTGAATAGCTGACTGCATCCAGGATCTCCATAATGCCATCTTACAAAACTGCCATACTGCTTAGGATTTGACGTCTGAAATAAGACTAGACCTCTCTCCATCACTCCTGTACTGCCGTACCACTCTGATAGCTTTTAAAACCTGGCAACATAAGCCTCCATTTGATGCCATACAGGCACGATTTAGGTAATCAGGGAATAAACCTTTCTTCCCCATCAGTGTATTTAAGGTCTGGTGTTATTTAATATTTTGGAAAGGTGGACAATTCTGGCAGCAAAGCCCATTGAGCATGGGGAAGTTTCAGTGTGGCATCGTGCGCCAAACGTGGGGATTCCAATCTCACACAGTGTCATCATTACGTGTGGGGTCCCACACAGGAAGGTGACAAATTAGTCACAGGTCAACCTGCACACCGGTGACTTCCCGAGGATCCCCCTGAACAACAGCAACACGCTAATCAGATCGAGAGGGAAGGGGGAACATCTGCATGAACTGTATGTGTGGAGTGCAGTGTTCAGGTAATGTCCATGCACACTGACGGTCCCCCACTCCTCAGGCTCCCGGGCTGGTCGGCTCATAGAGAGATGTCTACTCTCACACATTCTAAATGCATATGCACCTTACGAAGCTATCTTAAGAAATGCTTTATTTATTTAAAACCTTTCGGAGATGGTTCTCACTGCATGATGGTACTTTGCCTTCTGCTCTCCAGTTTATAATTTGCCAGGGTTATAAGACGGATGGACGGACAGAGGGACAAGATGGCAAGTCTCTTGCTTGCAAATCACATCCATGAAGCCATCTACAAGTAGCGATACAGAACTATGCAGGACTCAGACGCAGAGCCTTGCCGACCCCAATGCCATCCCACAGAGGGAGCGCCTCTGAAGCGACACCTTCACAATGACGGATGGCTGACAGTTCAGCCTCCTGTCAGTGACACCCACACAGACCCTCCCTGGCTGTGTTTTAGTACTGTTACGCTCAGTTTTGGACACATATTCCTTTTTTTCCCAAGCAACATTTTAATGAGATCCTGTTTTAACAAAGAACTTATGCAAAGTAAGAGAAGATCCCTCCTTGATTAATTTAAAGGCTTGATCCCTACTCTACCTCATTTGTGGTCCTATATGAATACGACACACATATACATTTCTCTCAAATGGAAAGTAATAATTATACCCTGGTTTTCCCGACTGCATGGTCATTCTGAAGAAACAGCTCTCTTGGATCCTGCTATTATTCCAATGTGTTTGTCAATAGGCCTGATATCATATATATACAAATATCGAACATCACATACGATATTCCCCAAAAGAACAGACTGAGTGTGCTGGTAAAGCAAACATATTGAGACAAAGGGCTGCGACAAATTTGCAAATAAACATGAAATTGGAGCACAGGAATTAGCATGCTTACGGTAAAGGACAGTCCACTCTAGGGACAGAAGCAGATCCCTCTTGCACGAACTCTCTTTCTCTCCACGGACGGCTCCATCCGGTAAGCACCAAATGTCTACCGAGACAGCCAAACCGCCATTGCCATCCCGCGGGCGCCCGGCAGATTCTCTCAAGGGTGGAGATGAAGAGAAAGGGTGACGAAGAGGCCATACATGACACATGGTGGGCTTGGCTGTGTGAAATCTACAAGCCGGAATAATGGCAGTAGTAAACATGAAATTCGTATCCTGACAGTGGCTGACAGACTGGCTGTGAGCACTTACAGCACATTGCTTTAGTCTCCTGTGCCCAAAGCCGCCAATCGGTTTACACCTGACAGTTTGGCAGGGTTCAGTCTCAAATTCACATCACAGCCTCTCCTGCGAACGCCGGGAGACCCAGAACCATTTGGCAGCGAATGATCGCATCAGAGACTCTTCTGCGCGTTCTCCACCTCACCCGTTTGCTGTTGAGTCATCCCGCTCCTGCGGTATTCCCTCCAGATCCACGTGCGGACGGGTGGGCATGGTCACAGGTGGCCGCGACCTGCCGCACTGCAGGAGCGACGTCTTTCAGGCGGAGGCGACTCGTCTGAGAATTTAATTAAGATGCGGATTGGAAAGGGCGACATGCCCCGTCCCAGACATATGTGCATCTGACGGGGAGATTTAACGGAAGCCACGCGATTAGATCGCAGTACCACGTCAGCCATAAATTTTACGGGCACATTAAAAAGAAAATGAGGATATAGGACCATACAGTACATAGTGACACTGTTCCAAAGGTTTGCTCAGGTCTGTTTGATAGGGAAACTGAAAGAGGCATTCTGTGTTCTACAATGGAATTTGTTTATTCCAGGTCAGACAACCAAAATGTCGTTCCGGAAAATCCTGGACCACGATGAGGTGCGCACATACATATATAATGAAGTATGTGTGGTGCACGCACAAGCTCACTCACACACACACACACACACACACA
>JABFEB020000036.1:5630133-5641379 GCA_019775895.2 Stomatorhinus ivindoensis | reverse complement strand
TACTTCGCGGAAATTCAGTTATCGCGGTCGGCCTTGGAACCTATCTCCCGCGATAAGTGAGGGATTACTGTATATATCAATAACGAGAACACTGTAATGCTCACTGATTGTTTTGACTCATTTGGGAGGGAGGGGGGTGGTTATGACAAATTTTGGTGGTTCTACATTGTATCTCTGCAATTTACACCACATTAAGCCTTTTTACATTAACCATATGGATTCATAAGGTGCATTATTGGCTAGGTCCAGACTAACTTGCGGTTCGGTGCTCATCCGGACTTTCAGAACCACCGGCTCTAGACGTTCATCTGTGTGTTCTTGCAGATCGATGCTCCAGGGACTTACGGACCTACCTGACCACTTCATTAGCGCTCCCCGCACTACTACCGCTACCCCCCCCCCCCCCACACCCTTTACCATTCTCTTAGCTACCGCTCTGCAGATGGCCGTCCTGGTCAGGCTCCCCGGGGCCAGCCTCAGATGAATTTGTTCGTTTAAATTAGGCCTAATGTAATGTTGTCTGCCGGTCCAAATCAATAACCTTTAAATTTCGGAGAACGGATTTCGGTGCCATAATGCTGAAATGAAGCCCATGCACCCTGAGAGGGACAACACGGGTTTGTTTGAATCTGTTTTAGAAAACAATGGCGGATGTATCCATTATGAATGCTACACTCAGTTACAAATTAATATTGAAGTCCATTTTTCTGATCCTAACTAATTCATCATTATTTATTCGATATCAGTTATGTTAAAATTTAACTGGAAATATTTATAAAACATATATTTATAAAACATAGCTTTTGGGTTTTTAAATTCAGCACAAACTCCATGCATGACCTACCCTGAATTTACTTTACAGTGCCTGATGTTTGACTGTGTTTCTCTTCTTCATCGTGCTTCAGTTTAAGAAACGTGAAAAAGCTCTGAAGAAACAAGGGAAACATGAGGTCACATGGCCAAGGAGAGAGAGAGAGAAAGATGCACTGTGGGGCCCTGACAGGATACCCTGATGCACGCGGGGTCCTGCACTAAATAATATAAATATGTTCCTCTGCATCGATGTTTACCGGGGAGCACATTAAGCAGAGAAAATTTACACTGAAAAATCATTTTATAAATTCACCAGAAATACTGCTTAGCACGGGTGTCATACTTCCCTAAATAGTGCAAAATAAAGTCACTAAGTTCCAGGGAATTTGGCTCCTGGAGCCCCTGCCCTGCTGGCCTGTCGCCTGTCCACAAAGACCCCCCACACTCCAGATAAAGGGAGATAAAAACCCGAAGTCGGCGTGGGTGAGGTTAAGTGCAGGCCGTCCACTCCTGTGTGTCCCCAGTGAGTTGGGATGTTCTCGCTGGGGGCTGGAGCTGATTTAGACTCTGGTGGTGTCGAGAGCGACAGGAAAACGTGCTGAAGAGTGCCTAAAACCACAACGCCCTGTAGGGATCATGGTGAAAGTGTGTCAAAAACTCAGGGACAATAACGATGAATATTTTATGTAATTAGAATCCTGTGAAACATGACAAAATGTGGTGGTTTTTTGGACTGGATTTAATTTGCCAATGTGTAAAGACACTGAAGCCTCTGCAGAATGGTTTTGGTCACATCTTCACCTTAGTACGATCATTCTCAGAGTCAGTGCAGCGTCACAGCGAACAAGGGCAGATTGCGCCATTTGCAGTGAACCTCCGTCGAAATCCTTTTCATTCTAAATGACCAAAAATGGTTAGTGTTGTGTTAAACATGCTAACGTGACACATGCACTTTTCGGAGCCTCAGACAATCCCATACCTAATTTTTCTGAGGATGGCATCTCCTTAGTGTAAAAGCAAGGCCCACTTCTTTAATTAGAAGAAGCAGTTTAGAAACATTGAATATGTCGTTAAACAAGACTGATTCAAAAACACTGATTCGACCACATCCATAAAGCATATCACTGAATAAGACTGATTCTAGATTCTGGAGTATGCAAACATGTATATTTCTGTCTGACTCCTAATGAGCCTTATGCTCTGCATTCAAAATTCCAGAATCCAGTTTGACCCAGTTATTTATGGGAGTTCCTTGGTAACTACTCTTGCAGGTCACAGCCCAATACCGTCATATATACGCATGTCATATATATGCAGATGCGTGTGAATTCATAGCACTGGTAAGAAATGCAGATTGCAGACCTGCAGCCAGATAATAAGGTCCAGTTATCAACAAGACAGATGGTCGTGCTGCAGCCATCGCCAGGATATAGACCTCTCCCGCTGCACACGGCACGCCCTGTGACCGCACTGAGCACAGGCATAGTTAACAGGCACGCCCACCACACCATTACCAAAAACATGTTTTTTTTTTATGTAGGACTATTCTCAGGGGTGTCATGGAATACTGATACGGACACATCAGGAAAGCAAGAGCAGGAGGCTGCAGACAGCCTGCTTGACAACAAGATGGAGGAGTTCATAGAACGACTGACTTGGAGACCTACAGCCTGCGATAAACAAGGACTCAATATGTTGACGTGCAACTCATGGGAGAAAACTGAAACTTATATAAAACGAAATTATTCCACCATACATACTGTATATCTTATTTCTCATTCTTTGGTGTAACTTAGGTTATTCTAGTAATGTGAACAGAAGTGGGAAATTCAGGTCCACAGAGAAAAAGTCCAGACCAAGATCTTGTTTCAACCAACCAGTTGAGTATAAAGAGTCACAGCCAATT
The DNA here is from genome assembly GCA_019775895.2 of Stomatorhinus ivindoensis. Classification (NCBI taxonomy): domain Eukaryota; kingdom Metazoa; phylum Chordata; class Actinopteri; order Osteoglossiformes; family Mormyridae; genus Stomatorhinus; species Stomatorhinus ivindoensis. The sequence continues at coordinate 5,638,660 of JABFEB020000036.1, read as the reverse complement.
AGTACTCAACTGGTTGGTTGAAATAAAATCTTGGTCCGGGTTTTTTACTTCCTGGACCTGAACTTCCCACCTCTGAGTGTGACCACAGTGAAAGTGCACACAGATATGAACCAAGATACAGGGTCATTAAACATTAAAGTAATGTTTCATTAGCATTCATTATGTAATGTCATAGTAGCAGGGAGTCCATTAATCTGCGGAGATCCTGTAAAGGTAGACCGGAATGACAGACAATATTTCAGAAACTGAGCAAACATGAATGAAAGTCTAAAGCATCCGCCCCACGCAGGAAGGACTGCATTGACAGATGCATTCTGAAGGAGTTATGCCTGTGGGTAAACCTCAGGCACCGAAAGCGTAATGTGATAACGTGTCCTGGAACGGTAAAGTAACGTGGAAACCCATAACAAGCAAGCAGAGCCAGCCGGGATGAAAAACGGCAGCCAGAGCACCCACGGAGATAAAGCGACTTACGGGGCTGCACATCAGAGGGCAAAAAATCAATTAAACAAGCCGGATGATTGGAGCTTTAATCTGACGTTTAGTAGCCCCTAACCCCGCACCAGAAACGTTACCTCCATACGCACGCAGTTTACAAAGTCCGTATAATAATAGTCGTCATTTAACGTATAATATAGGCCCACAGTACTGCATATGAAAAGAGATTGTTTTGTGTAAATTACAAAGACTGACAATTTTAAAACTAGGGTTACTGTTGCTTTTTTCTACATTTGTCAGTAGTAATAGTACACGGATTATCGACTCAAATTAACTATTTTTCTGCTAGTACTTTCTTTGTAGTGCTAGTCATCTTAACTAAATTTTTAATCCCCAGCTGAATAATTCAGCATTTACATGATGATATAAAATCTCCTGACGATAAAGACCCACAAAAGTAATAACTATATCGTTCCGTATTACCGCTACAGTGAAGAAATGAAGAAGGCACCGTGAGATTATAGACCGCGCAAAACATGCGGCTTGTTAGCGCGCTGCAACCCGCAGGAGATGTGCGACTAAAAGCGGTGTAACACTTAGCGACGTAATTTATGCAAAGTAATACTGCAAATGCAAAAAAAAAACCTAAAAAAACGACGTTAAAAATAAAAACCTGATGATCAACTTGTATCGTAACAACCTGTTAAACACCGTGTAAGCTTTACAAACGCGATTTAAAAACCTGGTAGTAGTAGTAGTAATAATAATAATACTACTACTACTAATAATAATAATAATAATAATAACAACAATAGACTAGGAAAAGGACGAAGCAGAGACGGCATTAGTTGGCTAGAGTGAGATTGCTTCTTCGCGTTCGCTTTTAATGCGCACTTTCAGTAAACTTGCCCTCCTGGCAAAGGATCCTGAACCTTCACCACGTCTCTCCTCCTCCTCCTAATTCCACCCGCAAAGCGTTCAGAAAGGAGCCCCGCTACTTACGGTATATGCGGAGCGATGTGCCCAGTGTTATCCGTGCAGTCCCGGTTCCGGGATCTTATCGGGTGGGCTCCACGCCTGTCGGGCTGCGATCTGATGGGCTCCACGCTTGCCGGGCTGCGATCGGGTGCGTGCACGCAATGGCACAGGAGCCCGTAGTGTATCCAGAGGAGCCGCTATCCGCTGCACGTTTAACGGAGCTGCCGACGCATCCTGCGATCCTCCCCAGCACCGGTTTCCTGCTGCTCTCCGTTGCGCTTCGTGGTTCGTCGCTGTCAGCCCCTTTCTTCCTCTCCGTAAACTCCCCCAACCCAGCCCCCTCCCATTCGCCGCGGATCTCGTTAAATGGAAATGAAATGAATGGTGACAGAGCAGTTAATTCCGCGCCTGGTCGGCCCACTTCTGCAGCGCATCGAATGCGCTCCAGCGACGCGCTCCGGGCTGCTCCCACCGCACTCAGCGGCACAGAAACCTCATGCACTGCCACTCCGCTCTATCGCAGCTTCCCTGCCTACTCTTACTGTTTTATTTATTACATTTTTCTTTTTAGGGGATACGGGAACATTTGTGCCGCCTGGTCATGTTGTGGACGTGTCATTTGTCTATCATATTACTAAGAACCTGTTGTTCTACCCATCTGTGCGATATATCGCATCCCTAGTAATAATACAGGTAACAGAGCGAAATTATTTATTTTATTTTCTAGGATTTTTCCTTTAAAAAAAGGATTTTTTCCTTTTAGGCCATGTCACATAGGCCTATCTGCCAACCTTGGGTAAAACGGCGACAATTCTTCCTTAAAAATAGTATAGTTCCAATTTCAGCGAAGCCCAACCAATACGTGTTATAATACAGCTAAAAGTGAAGGACCGGGTAACAGATCTATATCAGTTTCTTCGTAACGACTTGTCCTAATGTTATTGGCATGTTTTGCCCCAGCGTCAAATTAAAATACAATTCGCCTCGCTGTTAGGTGAAGTTTTAGTATTGGGTATCAATACTTATTTGTTTCTGTAATTTGCCCAGCCCAAGATTTGTTAAGTTATCAGAAGGATAACTCCCACTATACAGAGGAGTTCATTCAGTATTCTTCGCGAATTCTCGCTGAAATGGTGAACTGTGTATTAAGTTATCATTGGGACAATTTCTTCAGAATTTTCCCCAGCAGCTCCACAGGAAATTTGCACCACATAAAAGCCTTTTGGCCAATCAGAGGAACATCGTGGCTGCAGATCCCAGTGGGCCCCAGCTCCTGACCTATTCCTGGGTGTCTGTATACCTGCTAAGGAAGTACTTTCCCACGACGCACAACACCGTCAGACATGGGATCGTCAGGCACCGTCATGGAAACAGGCATATCTCAAGCAAATTCTCATGTATGCGATTATATTTGTGCATATTACCGCAAAAAAGCATTTGTCTAAATCTTAGATGGGTTTTTATCTTGTTTTGTACGCTTGCATCAATTTCGAGGCAGAAGTAAAACACGGAGATGTAATTGTGTGGTAGAAAACTGCACGGTTCTGAGAGATATATAGAGGGGCCGCTGAGTGTTCTTCCGCATATCAGAGGTTATGGACCGATGCTCTGCACGTCCCTGGTCTCATGATGTCAGCGCTGATACCTTACGACCAGGATTCACCTACTTTACCTAGTGATCAAACTTCAAAAGCCATTAATTTACTGTCATCCTTCACGAGGATTCCACTCGCCACAGGCGGACACACTGCGAATTGTGACAAGCACAGACAGGCCCGTGCAGGAGACACACATGCCAACTAGGAAATGTGCGTCTCATCGCACACAGAATCTTACGCCAAATCCTGCACAATTAATTCTAAATATTTTTGTCTGTACAGTCATGTTGCTACTGCATGGTCTGCATGTCAGTGTAGTACACGAAAATGTCCACTGGGAGTGCTGTAACACCTGAAAAACTATACTGATTATGCAGCAGTTCCACTCATATATTACCATGTTAAATTATGGCTGCAATGGCCAAAGCTTTGAACAGGATTTATAAGTAAATCACATCCAAGAGACTTTCCAAGTGCCCTTCATCAGTGAAAATTCCTCATTAACCTAAAAAGTACATAGTGTGATGTCTGAGCGCTTATCTTCTGGTCATATACTTTCTGAACCAGATGAGGAAATGACATCATCGGGCCTAAGTAAATGACATCTCTCAGAACTGAACAAATGACATCATTGGGGGGCTTCAATAGCATTTCTGTCTTTTCTGCTACTTTTTCAGACCCTTAGATGTAGCGTCTGTAGTGTCTGCCTCCCATGTGCCTGGCTTTGTAGCAGAGCCCGTGCCTTCCTGCTTGCTCAGATGTTTCCCTTTAGTAAACATACATTTTGCAGACTTTATTGTTTCGTTGCTGTCTGGGGATCTCCTGCCATCTTTCGGTTACTGTTCACTCTGTATAGCGACAATCTGGAGGTACAACAGCACTCCCGGGCTCCAATTTCTTCTTTCAGGAGCATTTTCAAAGAACAGAAATTGAAACTGAAAGCAGGCCCTCTTTCCCAATACCCATCCGTGACTTTAATTTTGCCCCTCTGTTTTTATATTCTACCCTGCTTCCAGAAGCCTTTCTGCGTTACACATCGGGTAATACGAGGAGGCAGCGGGTGATTATTCATGTGCTAAGGAATGACCTGAGAATCTCAACACACTTTTTTTCCCCCAGAACAGCAAGTCTCTGCACACCTTTACTTCTATGCTTAACTGACACAATCAGCCCAATATCACAGCATGTTCTTTGCGACTCTCCTAAGAAATCCAGCCCAGGATTTATGGGAGTGAAAGAAAGCTCCAATCTAAGGTAATTTGATAAAGAAAACCTTACTTCTTTCAAAAGCGATGAGTGAGTATTAGCCATGAGAAAAAATGTCTTTCACTCTGTCTAGCTGGTGTGAGAAGGATAATTGCCCCGGTACCCTCTACAGTATCAGCACGGGGCAGGCTGGAGGGGGACACAGGCCTGCTACGCTCCCTCAGAAGAAGCCTTCACTGCAGAGACAGCAGGATACCAGGCCCCCGTTTCTGCTCAGGCCAGCTATTCCCTTTGTACAAGGGGCCACGGCAAAGCCGAGTCACTACACTGTTACTCGTGCGCTATGAGTTGGCGTGACATCATGATGACATCATGTGGTGCTTCACGTCGCGTGTGGTGATCTGGTATACTTGGAGGTAGGCCACCCACAAAATGCATCCTGGACACAGCCTGCTTCGCTAACCATTTTGCTCATAGGATATTTACTTAAAAAATGTTCTGAGGGCAGAATGAAAAATCACTGGTTCAGAGTGATAACCAGACTGTAGAGGAGGTGGGTCCAAGAAACTATAGGAGGCAGGACCAGCCAATCACATGTCTTGGTCGCACCTCCTCCAGTTACTTGGACCCACCTCCTCTACAATATAGTTGGTTATCTCTCTGAACCAATAATTTTTGGTTCTGCCCTCAGAAGAGTTTTGTACGAGTAAAACCATTTTGGACATATTAAACTTCTGTATCGGTATACCGTAAGGAGAGAAGGAGGGTTTCCAGTACCCTCAAGGAGACATCTTGAAACAGAGGAAAATAAGGTTTGTAGAACATTTAAACTGTCAAGTACTTTCAGATTACCTTTATTTTTCAAAGCTGCTAAAATGAATAATAATTTTAATAAGATTGTTTTAACACACTATATATAAATTGGATGGATGTTATTTATGAATAATTTATGAACTGATGTGGGATAAATGGAACTTATTTCCATGCTTTATTCATTATTACTTATTATTGGGAATTTATCAGCACAACGCCATTGTAATGCAGCGATCAAACAATACTAATAGCAAAATATTTCTGCTCATATTAAGTGGTTGTTTAAAAACATAACATGCACCGTCCAGGTTAGCTTTGATTAAACCCACCGAACCTCTGCAAATATTTGCAAATACGATGCAGATTGACGGGGAGGCAGGGAAACACATTTGATTGATAATGAAATCAAAGAGCAACCTAAATTTTACGAACCAGAAAAATAACAATCATTATCATTTTTTTGGATGGAACAAGGCCTGGGTGCACCCATCACGGGATGCTGGCACTCTTCTAATACCCGTCCTTATAAACCAGGCTATTTATCATGCTTCACACGCTGCCAGATAACTACAGATAGCTATTATCTATGGGGAGGTCCTGATAAACCCATATGGCGCCATGATGAGTAACCTGCAAAGGGATTTGTCATTTTCAGTAGCTAATCTCTCATTACTACAAAACTTCCCAGGTTTGTTCGTGTAACGTCTGAGATGTTACAATGACAAATGTTGGCTACCAGTGACACTCCCATATGGCAAAATGCATTTGATTAATTAGCATAATCTACTCAGAGGCCCAGGAGTGAGGTCCTAAGCGGTTCATTCAAGGCAATCTCAACAAGGAGATATATTTATTTATATGTGAAAATTCCCCTACCATTTGTCATCCTTTTTAATTTTTAAAAAAAAATGCTCTTTTCATTAGTATGACTGTACTGTCAGCTATCTTTGTCCTTTTGGGTGTTTTACTCTGAGGTATTGTTCAATGTTATTTATCCCTGTTGATTTTGTTTGAACATGTCAATGTGTGTGTGCATGTTAAACATTTGTTTCTTGGACTGTAGAATTTCCGGATGCTAAATCAACGGGGCTCCAATTTTAAACATAATTAGACATGATAAATGAGAAATAATTACTCTGGTCCATCAATGATGGGTATGCATTATGCATAATTGGATTGCATCAGGATACGATTGCGTAATCTATCCGGTGATGCAAACAGATGTGATACAATGGTATTACAAAGGCTCAAGTTAATTTGCCGTTTTAGTATAATGAATACTGTTCTAATGGAAATTTCCTCCGGGGAAAAAGTAACAATAAATATTGAAGAGGAAGTTGGGGAAGCAGTCTGTTCTTTAACTAGTGAAAGGCAGAATGTAAAAAGGTATCCGTCTGCCCCAGCAGCCAATTGTCCTGTCAGTTTGACGCACCTTATAAACTCTGCAAATAATTAGGGAGCCCTCCAGGCTGCTTAATTCTCATCTTTAGGTGATACACTGCTTGAAAGATGTTGGCTTTGTTTTTTACGTCCTGGCGGCCTCGATGCTTACAGGCAGGAGGCAGCAAATGGGATTTTCTGTTTTAATTTCCACTTGAAATTTAACCAAAGTTGCAGAAGGATGCTCTGTGGAGGCAGAGGGGACAAAATACGAAATCTGCCTGTCAGTGGCGCACAAATCAGAGTTAGTCTGATGTTTAATCAACCTACCATCTGGTTTATTACACAGCACATGATCTCCCCCTGAAAAACGTCTCCGGAGAGATAGGTGAACAAAATCATTTAAGGATGTCAAGAGACGTTTGGGAAAGCAGTCATGAGAAATTTGACTTCACTTACTTTATGCTCAGATGTACATCAATCTCGCTGTCGCACGTTCCAGACCATACCTAGGATCCTCAGGATTATTTCAGCTGTAGCTGGGATATCGGCAAGCTGATTATAAATGTTTCTTTTTCCAGCTCCAGTCCAGTCCAAATTTACTGATGCGAGAAATTCGATAAAACGTTAGGACAGACCAGCAGGGTAAACTGCTCACCTTCAGAAATAATTTCTCAAACATTTCTCACAATTCCATTTTTCCATGACAAAATCCACCCATCTGTATTCTGTTTATCCCAAAACTGACGCAGGGTACACGGTAAGCATGGGTGAGGTATACAAAGTCCTGTTTAACTTGCTTTGATGGAAAACACCGCCACTCCAAGTGAACTATACCAACAGTACCGCTTTTTAAAGTGCACGATACGCGGCTGAGCCGAATTCAATTTACAGGCCATTCGCAGTATTTGACAGAAGGGTCTGCCCATATAGATGGGTGCACAAGCGCATAATTGTAATTACTTCAGGTCTGAGCCCTGGCGTCCAGAAGACGAAAGGTCATTTCCCTTCAGAAGCATTTCACTGGTAATTCTAATCAGTCAGTAATATGTCATCGTAAATTTTAACTACCAACTGAGGCCCTTTCACACAAACCCCACTTCCTTTGATCAACCAGCATTATTGTGCCAATATTCTGTGCAGAATGTTATTTCTGCTCAATACAAACAGGGCCAGGTGTTAATGTCCAAGTTCAAAGGTTGGTCAGGGCAATAATTACACTGCATGACTCTTACTGATGAATCACTCATACTCTCATATTCCCAGGAAAACACACATTCATCCGTCTTACACCCATTTATCCCGGTCGGTGTGGGAGAGAGCTCTGGAGGCGATCCCAGGTAGCATAAGGCATAAGGTTGGGGAACACCCAGGACAGGATGCCAGTCCACTGTAGGGCACACACTCACATAATTCAGAGATGCTAATTAGCCTAATTACATGGCTTAGGAATGCGGGAGGGAACCATAGTACCCTGAGGACACCAGCATGACCTGGGGAGAAAACAAAAATTCCATACACGGAGTGCTACCCAGCAAGACACCACGGAGCCACAGAGACTGAATAATTATCATTCCAGAGTGGCGAGTAGCAACCAGATAATGAGAGAAGCTCACAACGGCACGTGTGGCAATCCCAGCACACGGCAGGCTAGGATCAGTAAACACGATAACGCAGTTTGCACTCAGGATTCATTGGATGGATGTGTGTTACATGAATCAATCGTATTGACCGTAGCAAGCAGAATGCGCAAGGACACAATCTCAATAAAGATGGAAATAGTTCATTCCCTGAAGTGTTTTTGTCATTCTCATTAAGGACAAATAACAAGCACTTGTACAAATATTAATAAAGAAACAATTACTCACCTGTTACAATAGAATAACATTTAGGTTTAGAGTACTAGCAAGACAGCCCACGGCCAGCTCTGCATCAGCATCACTGTGAACTTCCCAATCTCCAACATCTTCCTGTCCATGAGTGGTTGTTTATCTCCAAACCCTACAGTTTGGATCTGGCCTCACAGTCACACCATGCAGGTTCTGATCTCCCCTCGCTACCTCCTGCATGTTCAGCTGGCGGGGGGGGGGTGCTGCATCCAGGAGCCCCGCGTG
>JABFEB020000036.1:5604737-5630033 GCA_019775895.2 Stomatorhinus ivindoensis | reverse complement strand
CCTCCCCCCCCCCCCCCCCCCATGTGGCATGAATGCCTTAGACCAACACGCTTAAACCTGCACCCAATTACCAAACACAAACAATCAGAGTCAACAATCAGAAGGCGCTCAGTTCCACTGAATAGGCTGCGTGAGGTGGTCAGCTGCTGTTTTATACTGAATAGTTATTTGCACTGTTAAAAGTGGGGCCTTGTGTTTTTGGGATCGGGAACGCCACAATTCCCACCCCACTGATTTTATTTGATGGCCACTTGAACACACAACCAAATATCTGGGAAATATGACTCTCAGGCCCATAAACAGACAGCAGCATGGGAAAATACCACGCAAGCAGCTGAATGTATAAGTATTAATAATATACATATATATGAATGAAAATCCATTTAATGCTATTCTGCCTGAGGGACACATTTTTGTTTCACATCAGAGAGTGAATGATGGCTCGTTAGGGGAGCGGATTTCTCATTCTCCTCTCGCTCAGGCTTGCGATGCACCCAGACAGACAGTACCATTAGAAATTCTGTGGTTCTGTGTCACCCAAATAGAGGCGTCACTGTCAATATTAATTTTTAAATTATTATTGTTTTTATCATGCAATTATATTTATATTTGGTTGTATTACTGTATATATAATATATATTTGAACCCGTGCAATAATTATTTATTAGTACCATCACCCCATCACTATTTATTACTTCTCCCTATACTTTCATCTGTAACTGTAATGTATTTTGTTTGTATGTTGTATGGTGCTATGGTGCTCCTAGAAACTGAATTTCCTGGAGGAACCTTCCCGAGGGATTAATAAAGTTTTCTACCTACCTACCTGTCACGACGCGGGTTAGCGCAGCGTGCCTGGATGTGAGCGGCGCCGGGGAATCAAGGCAACAGAGCCGGCAATCCAGGGAAACGGGGTTTATTCGCAGAAGACACGGGGAATAGCCACAAGACATCACAATGACCGAGCTGACGATACGAACTCAGACGCGGACTAAATACTAACGATGAATAAGACACAGCGAAATACAATCAAACGGAAGTACAACAGGTGGGAACAATCAGGATCAGACAGTAGGTAACGAGGGGGGCGTGGCAACCACATGAGGCTGGAACGGACGGAGCGTGACACTACCTACCAACCTATTTATATGAGTATTTGACACTCATAATTTCAAACAGTCTGGGGCAGCATAGATTGGATATCACAAAAACACATAAAAATTAAAAGTGGATTGTTTCTGTGACAGGGAAGTATTTCTTCGCCATCACTCGACAACGCCGAGGCAGCTCTGAAATTAGATTATCCCAGGTTCCTAAAAGAATAAAACGTAGCCGTTTGTGGAAGCGACTCTAAGTCAAATCCTAGGCTGTGCATTACTGGAGGAAACCACATGCTGTTAATGGCAGAGAAGACAGGGGAGGAAAATACGGGTCACTTCCTTTTGAAGGACCTTAAGGACGTTAATTACCCATCCAAGAGGGAATATATTAACCAATAGGGGCTGACGGGTGACTCTACAATAACAGAGAAGTCACACAGCGGTGGGGGTTTCGTGATTACTTCAAGCTAACTTTCCAAGGGCAAATTGCCACCACTATACACTGCTGAATACAGACAATACTGAGGCCCAGCTTCTCGTCATTGAGGTGGAGTCTTACTTAATATGTTCCCATTGCTCACTGTTTACAATCTGCTGCCTTTCTCTAAAGACCAGCTGCAAAACAGAAGCACAGTAAGCAACAGCAAAGAGCATAAACACTATACTACAGTATAATAAAATATTACTGTATAACAGGGCAGTTTGTCAACACAGTACAAAACAGAGCACCAGCATAAGACTAAGTAAATGGCCCTTGGGACTCAGGACTCACAATTAGATATGAGAAAAGCCTTGTAATATAGCCGGAAGCAAAAGCCAGACTCGCAGATCCATGTAGAAAGGACAGCAGAGATAGCAGCTTCACCAATACAATTAGGAAGCAGTCGGGAGTTCGCACTAAAGAAATTAGTTTTCAGTCCCTTATTACAGAAAAAGAAAGGATCTACTGTCCCTAGACCCATGTCGGAAAAGGTGGAGCTGAAAACCCTGGCCCAACTTGTCTCCTGTGTGGTAGAAACAGCTTTCCAGTCTTTTTTTCAGTCTTGGGACAGGAAATCCGTTCTCTCTCTTTAAGTGAAGATCTCTTTCCAAGGACAGACAAAGCCTAGAACTCGATACAAGCTCCATCTGGGTAGCCAGAGGAGAGAAACAAAGAAGGGTTGGACGTGTGCGAGGGATGAGCACAACCCACATAGTCAGAGGCATTGTGCAAATCAAATTTGTGGGCATGCACCATTTCAAAACTGCACACAAGACATAAAAATATACATATGCAGATAATAATGTTCTTGAGACTTTATGTAACTATTCGTACATTAAATCATACCCGGCTAACCTTGTTTACTGCTGCTGCAATGTGAGACACCTAAATGATATAGAGAGATATTGTTAGAAGAATAATGAGGTATGGAGGAGAGAATTAAGAGATGTGATCTGACGGAGGAAGCTCGCTCATTGGCCAGATTACCCTGACTGCAAGTTACTTTAACTTTAAAGTTGTGTTATTCACAGACAATATAGGCAGGCCATTGGTTGACCAAATAATTCATTTATATCTCACATTTTTACAAAATATTGGGCAGTTGCATGCCATCCTATATTAAACTGGCACATCGCCACTGCAAGAAGTGACATTCTGGATGAGCTTAACAAGTCTTCGGTGTCAAGTTGGAAGTCGAGCTAGAAGGGAGTGGGAGCAACTGAGGGGAGTGATAACCGCAACCTTTATCATCAACATGGCAACGATATGAAAGAGGAAATTATAAAGCAATGACGTTTAAAGGGAAAAAACAAGGGGACCCAACACTGAGCCCTGCAGGAGACCTGAGGCACTGAGCCTGGAAGAACTCCACTGAGCAGAAGGATTCAGTCTGGGATACTTCATTTCAATTCTATCTTAGCTAATGACATAAGAGGAGCATGATGATTTATGACAGGGTTCCCCAATTCCGGTCCTGGAGGGCCAGTATGCACCACAGTTTGCAGGTTTCCCTCCTCCAACAAACTTTACTCAGTCCACCAGCCACTTCCCAGGTTTAACAGGTGAGTTTAAGCAGAGAAACCTCAAACTGTATTGCAGATTGACCCTTCAGAACTGGAATTGGAGAACCCTGATTTATGGTATTGAATCCTGGATATAAAGGGGAAGATGACTCTTCTAGCTGAGTCTTAGATGCAACAGAGAGGGCAGGTTTGGAGCATCGGTGCGAGCAAGCATTATGATCAGCAAAATTTCATAATGGTTCCGTATCACACATCTTCGAAACACAGCTGCAACGATCAAACAACTGGTCAGCTGTTTCTGGGCAGCTGGTATGGTAAATACAAATCCCCAGGGATATTACTGAGATTATTCTTGCAGCAAATACGCACAGTCCAAGTCGGTGGTTCGCCTCCTTTCCCTGAACGACCCTAGCCCTCGGATAGAGGATCGCCAGATGGATCTGAGCGCACGCCACACGGCCGCCTCCTCGACGACTCGCTGAGAACTCCTGGAAGATCGGCGGCTCTGGAAATAGATCTCCCAGGTGGCACAGACGCCTGGATACCAAGCGGAGTCAACGCAGATCCACCGAAAGAAATTATGTTGAGTTCCTGTGTAGAAGGAGCCTACACTGATTGGGTGGATTGCATGAGACCACTATTCGAACAGTGGATTGAGTGATTAAGGCTCGGAGCAGCAGTCTGACTGGTTGAGGCTCCATGGACTTGTTGGCCAGAGAGCCTGTAGCCTGGCCCCCAATCCATTCCCAGAGAAGTGATAACCATGGTGATCCATCTCCACTCATTTTCAAATTTATTCAGACATACATAGGATTTTATATACACATGCATTCCATCAAATGATTTCATTAGACATGCTTGTTAAATTTAACCAAAAAGTATATTTATTCAGTAATTAATGTATCATTGCTAGTTCAAATTAAAGCGGGAGTTTGATGGTAATTGTTTCATTCTCTTATAAGGGAATCCCACCATGGGACACTAAGCTAAAATAACACTGTGAATGTTGGCGAAAGCCAGCAGCCTAATTACTGTGGAACACTAACGGGTTTGCCGAGGTTGTTCACATCAATACCTACGGATACGCTGACACGCGAATTACACGCACGCCATCATGTTTCCTGACAGCTCTTTTAACGCACAAAGGGCCTTGGCACTTAACATTAATGACTTCCTCGTTGTCTGGCCTGCCCATTCTCCTCCAACCCTCAGGCCTGACATCCAGCAAGCAACATCTGGTCACAATTACCTTCCCAGTTAAATTTTTTTCATTATCCCTCAATTCGTGGTTTAGAGTTATAGCTAATAAATTGCATTTGTGCCACTGGGAAGAAAAATATTGGAAATGGGCATTGTTATAAGATAAATATTGCAAATACAGAAAATGGGCACTATTATATTCCAACCTTCTACGCCAGTGTTTCCCTACCCAGTCTTTGGGGGCCCACAGATGGTCCACATTTTTGCTCCTTCCCAGCTCCCTGCCAGACAGTCCACATTTTCACTCCTACAGGGAGCTGGAAGGGAGCAAAAATGTGAACTGTTGCAGGTACCCGAGGAGCAGACTGGGAAGCACCGCTCTATACCACATTCCCATTTATACATAATCTTTAATGGCTTGTATAATTACAAGGGTACTGTCAATATCTGCACAGATAAGGCGAGAAAATTCTAATCACCACCTTCCCCCATGATTTGAGCTCCATAAAAGCCATCAATCATTTTTTTTTATCAGACACTGCCAAATATCACTGTCCAGTGTGGATGGACTTTTGCTGGTAACTATCTTTATCCATCTCATTATGATCTGGAATAATTCCAGCCTGGAAGATCCCATGGCCTTTGTTTATGAGACGTCCGCCAGGATGTGCAGCAGCAGATAGATATGTTGTGTTAATAAAACGCATGTTCTCAAAACATTACAGAATGGAATCCTGTCCAGGGCGTCCCCTGTGCATCCTGGGACCGGATCCATGAACTGGAGTGGTTAGAAGATGGAGAGAGAGAGAGAGAAAGATATATATTATAGTGTAGGGATTAAATTTCCCTGTTCATCTAGCTTGTGAATTTCATCCACAGCAAATAAAGAGACATACGGCCTGCATTTAAATGCCAGCTTTTGGCAAGCAAGCAAGTCAGCTCCGAGTAGGAACACAGACAGTCGTTAAGGTGTCTGGAGGTGGAACACCATTTCTATTTGCACAATGATACTCAGATCATTAGACACAGATTCTGGATGAGAGGCAGGAAAGCACTACACAGCTAGGGGACGACGCAGGGGGTCAGATTTGCTTAAAGATGCCCCTGTGGGAAGCATCTGGCGCCCTGCCCTGATCTCCTAACCGGTGCCCCTTCCTGCCACAGTTCAGGCGTCAGAGTGCTATCTGAGCAACCTGCTGGTACCACAGAGTGCCAGCATGCAAACACATTTCCATACATAAAATCACACTGCAGGGACACCATGCTATACCGCAGTCCTGTGATTCAGGATCATGACTTGCATAGAAATGGTGTCATTGAGATCCCCCCACAAAACTGCCAGGGCCAATTTGAGAGCTCATGGGAATTATACTTACACAAAAATGTTCTGAGGGCAGACCGAAAAAAAAGAGTGGTTCAGAGAGATAACCAGATTGTAGAGGAGGTAGGTCCAAGCAACTAGCAGAGGAGGGACTAAGACATCTGATTGGTTGGCCCTGTCACCTGTCGTTGCTCGGACCCACCTCTTCTATAATCTGATTGGTTCTCTCTGTGAACCAACATTTTTCCTTCTGCCCTCAGAACATTTTTGTGTAACTAAACTTCCACGAGCAATTTGGCAGAACATCCCAAAGCAGATGACTGCTCCCATAGCTGTTTTGTGCTATCGGGCATGTAGACAAGTGGAACATGTTTGTGGTGCTGGCATGTCCTGCGAACGGCCGCCGCTGTACCTACCCCTGCAGGAGATGAAGTCAGATAGCCATCCGGTTTACTGTGTTTAACTGTCACTGCGCTAATTTACGCCAGAGCCCTGAGTAAGGTGGCTAAATCTTTTATAAGGTGAGCTTAATTGCTGTTATGTCCGGGACCACTCCTGCACTGGAATTTATCATCTAGTCAGTAGCTTAATGGCCTCTTTCTGCAAGCCGTACAAATTTATTACATTTTTACTGCAGCGTAATTCCATTCTACAAAGCATGCATATGTTGTTTTCAATAATGAATGCGAGGAATCAGCTCTGCAACAGGCGGGAAGGAGGCATTATTCGTAAGACTGATGAATTTACAAGCAAACCAAGGCTACGGCACGCCTGCCCTTTACCTCTCCGTGCAGACGATTCCTCAGATATATCACTTGTAATATACATTAATTTTCAATATGTAATGGCAGATTTACGAAGGGAGGTTTAACAGGCTTTGGGATTGAATTAATTAATGGATTCATTTCAACATCTAGTTTGCTATTTTATGTTATGATAATAAATTGGTTCAGTTATGATTTGTATGCACAAGACTCTTAACCACAGATGACTCAGTATGTCTCTGAACCACCGAGATGTGAAAAGTGCTCAAATGTCACCATGTTTCCGACCTTTCGCGTTATAACTCGCTGGCCATCCATGGTGATATGATGAATTATTCATGGAAATAATCTGGTACATGTCAGACACACCCAGCCGGACCACTACCCGCTTAGCACAGCCATGACCTTACGCATCTCCTTACTCCTTACATCCGTGGTACCTCCTGAACATGAAGTCTTGACAATCTAATGTAGCATCTTAATTCAGGCAGTTCTCAGGTGTTGGCTTGAACGAGGCTGAGAATGAAGTGTGAAGACCCACAAATTTTTGAGAATGACGTCCCACCTGCCCTAACCCCTGCAGAACAATTCAGCGTAATCTCCACCTGCTTTCTGTCTGTGGTCTGTGTTTTATAAGAACATTAATGCAGTCCTTGGGTTGGCCTTGTCTGTTCCCCACAGGACTTAATAAATTTGGATCATATTCCCCCATAGGATTACAGAGTCATCCTGCCCAGAGCCTGTATTTGTACGGAGGCTTTGTAAGAGTGGAAAACCATTCCATCTCCACCTCATACATCTTTAATATACTCCTGAATCTGTAATGCTATAAATGATGCTAATGTTTTGAAGGTTGGTTGCAACTTTGCTATTTGTATTGTGAAGAAACCTGGGATAGGTGACAAAAAATAACTGAACGAAAGCATGAGGTCTCTTTGAAAGAGAAGGGAAATGGTGCTAAGGGAATAACAGACAAATCTACGGCATAAATTAATATCCTTCTACCGAGGAAGTCTAAAAGAAAATGCGTACCTACTGTAGAATAAAATGCCAGCCTTTTGTTCCCCATCTTCTACTTTGTTCTCAAGGTTAATCCAGCAAAGTCAGGCCACTCCGGGCTTTAGTATGACAGCTCGTGGCAAAAGATCACATAAGATGGATGGGCTTCACAGTATCAACCCCCCCAAATAAGGAAAAGCAGCAAAGAGGCGCACCAGCAAAATAAACCCCTCAATTCAAACAGCCCTGTCGGCTCACCGGGGTCACGTCAGTCAGTAGTTCACGGACAGAGTGCCAATCACTTGCTGGAACATGAAGATTTAATGCCCTTCTCAAGAAAGAAAACGTCACATACAGTATAGAGAACATTCACTTCATACACTGAACAAAAAAAAGATCCATTGGTCTGGGAAAATGGCTGCCGTAATTTTAATAGCAGCTGCATTGTATTATACTACAGGTCGAAACATCAAGTATCTGATGGTACCAAGTGGTACCAGGACTAGGAGGGAATAAAAGTCGATAAATTCATTAATGTCAAATATCGTGTTATGGCTGCCATGAGGAGGTTCAGCATGACTGATACATAGACAAAAAGAGTAGGGAGTCAAAAAAAGAACCCAACATTTCCCCAGTTCGCAGATTTTTTTTGTAATTAGACATATGCTGGTACATTTTAATAAATATATAAATCAATCCCAAAAGCACTAAGAATTAGCTGACTCATCCATCACGTCTAACAGCTATGAAAACGCAGTGTATTCATCACCACTCGTTATTGTTCATCAAATGATGAACGAGATAGCCACACATACCTTAACAAATTTATGTGCACGAGCCCCAAAAGGGTGTAGGAAAGGGAAGCCTTACAGAGGCCCAGACACCAGGGGAGCACGAGTGTGAACATGGATAATGGTAGCTTTGGTTTGGACATATATACATATACACACACACACACACACACAGTCCCCAGGGATATACATACTGGGGACCCACAGTTAGTCCATGTGTTTGCTCCCTCCGAGCTCTAAGAAGGTTTTATAAAACAGATGGCAGTACAAAAATTTATGTTTAAGCTGTGTTGTAAGAAAATGATGGCAAGCTTTGCAGAAGTGTTTTTATGGGCCGTTATTCAAGGTGCCTCTGAGCTGATGTTCCCTCCCTGTGGCACTACATACGGCCGGAAACGCGTCACAGGGGCTAAACTCCACAGAAACTCTGCAAATTCGCTCAGCCGGCTGCACCTGGGTACACCAACAGTGTGGCAGGGAGGCTAGTGGCCACATGAAAGCGACTGCGGTCTGAAAAGGGCCTGATCCCCTACGCTGACTCCTAATGACTTTGTACAGTCGGGAGAATGAGTCAAATAAAACACACACCTGTTTAAGCACGAGCCGGCTGAGCCAATCAGATCCCAGCACAGGGAAGGCTCCGCCCACTGACACGTGCTGTATGTGTCCCTCTACCTCAGTTAAGCAGCAGAAAGACCTCATCATTGAAAGATCCTGACATTCCCCAATATGAGAATGGCGCCATGTTTCAAAGCTTCCTCCCGCCAGCTCCAATGCACCTGCCTGGGGGGCAAACCCCACCCTCCACGCCTGCATGTGCCAAGCTGGCCTCCTGCCTCTGCGCACGCCGCGGCCTTTAATCTGCATTTGACACCTGCTTCATCTCCAGGACCCGCCTCACGATTTAGCTCCTATTGACCACCCTGTCACTGTGGAACTTGTTTGCTATCATTTTTATACGCCAAAAATATGACATCTAACACATTCCAAGAACACAGGGGTGATATAAAATATAGAGCAAACACTGAGAGGCTGTGTTCAGGCCCTCGGGTGACACTGACATATGGCTCATATACTCAGGCCTTCATATGACAGGCTGGGGTACTTTAATGCACAGGGTTACCCAGGCTGAAGCTGAGGGGCCGCCACATAAAGTTGGCACCCATACTTTACGGAACTGCCGCACATTGAAAAACAAAACGCTGTGCCCTGTTTTGTATCATTACGCAGCATGGGGGTAAATTTTTTCTGTGTTCCCCCCCCCCCCCCCCCCTTCTCTCCCCACAAACTTGCACTGGAAAACTCCCGGCACGACTAGAATAGAAGGTTGTCTTGTAGGCTAATCAGGAAGCTCAGTTTCACCAACTAGTTTCCAAACCGATTCCCCATGTTAAACTGGCTAAAGCAGTGCCAATGGGGAGCGATCATGTCCGATTGTGCCGCACGCGCCAGGCTGACTGGTGGCCACAGAGTCCCATCCACAGCCCCACAGCCCCACAGCATTCGATGGTCAAACAGTAGTGAGCCTGCTGACAACTTAAGTACCCCGGGGCCTCTCACCACATTAACGTGCCAGGATGGGTCACTGAGAAAAGGGTGTGTCCCCCCCTGCAATGAACATTTTCTTTTAATTCCTCTATTTCCACAGTCACAGAATGGCCGCACCACAGTAACCTCTAAGAAAGGAAACTATATTCACTGATGATATCATGACATCAGCCAAAGCAGGGGTGCCCAAAAGGTCGATCGCAATCGGCGGAGTAATTCTCTGGGACCGGAGTGTGTTGCAAGCGTCCAAACACACACCCATTTTTCAGTGTGCAACTAATCGTGTACTGTAAACATTTAGTGTGCAGACACGTCAGGAACCAGAAGATCAAAACCGTATAATTTTCATTTAGAATGGGAAGATTATGTTTTTGTTTACTCAAATTCGAAGTCCTTATGTAATACAAGCGCAGCTTTACCGAAGAAGGGCAATTTGGAGCGACATTTCAAAACGATGCACAAAAGCTGCGAGACCGAGTTCCCTGCTAAACAGCCACACGCAGCCGAAAAGTGCAAGAAATGAAAAGTCAGTCAGCAGCTCAGCAGTCAGCAGCATCTTCCCAGAGCCAGCGGCCCCACTGAGGTAGAGAAGTACATTTATTTACACTTTTTCAGTTTGGAGAATTAACTGAATTTGCTGTGTGCATGTTAGCTATGTAAAATGGCAATAGCAAGAGTAATAATAGAGTTAAAGAGTAATAGCTATGGCTCCCTATTTGAACTGGTAGATCTAGGAACACTGGCCATTGAAAAGTAGACCTTGAGTTAAAAAACGTTGGGCGTCCCTGAGCCAAAGCCAATGGATCATTATCTTCACAAGTTAACAGACCACACGGGCCTGCAGACCATAACCAAACTTGAAATTATTAATAAAACATAGATACTTCACATGTATTAAGCACTGTGGCTGCACAAATATAAAATGTAACATAAAAATTATATTTATTGGAAATCAAACCTAGAGGGACGCATGGGAGAGGTCTTAACTGAACAGTCCGTACCATTCAAGAAGCGTCTTGCAATATTCCGCAGCCGCCCAAGGCTTGCAATTCAATGAAGAAGATTTCAAACATACACTCAGCCTCTCCCAGTCAAGGACATGCGGACGGAGTTTTCGCTGGGGACCAGAAAGACCATCACCACGGGTTAGTGGCGCGGGGGCTGCTGTCGATTCTCTATAATCTGCTGTCTCTTGCTGCCCTTCTCCTTTCCTCATTTGTCACGTTCAAGCCACACCGGAGCGATAATGAATCAGCGCGGCCGGCTGGGCAACTGCCTGCCTGAGGTGAAAACAGCTTCGGTGGTGACACGATGTGAAGAGTGGATGAGCGGGCGATGATGATAAGGGGAGCTTCGATACCCCTTATACAGACTGAGAACAAGTACAGATACTCGCTTTCTGGTACTCGCCGATAATACTCACAGCAATGTCTGAAAAAACATGCGATATTGCAACCTAAACAACAATACCAGAATTTAACCCGCCCCGCATTTTTAAACCCCAATAAATAATAATAAATAATCTGAAAGCCTGAAAAAAAAGACAAAATACGGATAAATAACAATTGGGAGTGGACAGACACAGGGCAGAATGTCAAATCATAAATCTTCTAAAGCCATCTTCCCCGACAAAGGCGATAATTAGTTGTCAGTCACTGTCAGAACCCTGACACCATGGTACTCGTGTTATATTGTTGATTATCAATTATATCAGCATACCGTACAAGCTTAATACCACCATTCGGTTTGCAAAATTTAGAGTTACAAACGATAGCAAGACTCACGCTTGGAAGGAACTATTTATTCATAATAATTACCTCCACTGTTAAATTCAAATACATGGCTCCTAATTTTCAAAAACACTCTATGTCAGCGCTCTTCAAACCTGGCCCTCGATTCCAAATCCAGGCCTTGTTTTCAGTTCTCCCTCATAGCTAGTTTAAAAATTACTGGTTCTGATTGGCCACAGATGCTTCACACCTGGCTCACGGGTAAAGGAAGGCTGGGAAATCAGCAGGGCTCAGACCTCGAGGACTGTAATTTGAACAGCCCCGGATCACGTAAAGAATATTTCCATAGAAGATCCTGCAATACCCTTTTATTAAATCAAATATAAAATAGATGGCTCAAACCATGTATTCATAAGGAGCCAAAATCCAACATTATCAATGACCGACAAAGCCTGAGTGTCACAAACAATATACTGGGCAGCTTCTGTTATTTTCACTGCATGAGGATTATCGCTTGACATTTTCTGTCTCTGCGCTAGAGTTTGTTACACAGTAGGTGGTGGGAGAGTGCTGCTACTATCAGCTCCATAGTCCTGTCTCTTACATTCACTTCTTAGTTCACTTGCGTTGTATTAACTTGTTTTTTTTAGCAGAGCAGTTTGCAGTCTTTTTTGCCATTTTGAGTGTACTTTCAGACTGTAGACATTGTGTACGCCCGTCTATTTTGTTCGTTAACGATATTGCTGATACCTCATCACAGGGCATTAGTTATAGGCATCAGCGCATTGTCACACGGATAAGTACGAGTACGTACTGCACTATTAATGATGACTGATGAGCTGGGCTTGGCTCAGCAAGCAGGGCAGTCTGCCCCCCCCATGCCCTCCCTCACTACACTTTCCACAACTTCTGCTTAACCAAGTCAGACACTGGGAATGGGTATTCACCTCCTCCCCTCAGACAGAGCAGGAGGAGAGCAGGAGTAGAGGTGGCGAGGCAGGATGGCAGGAGATCGATGTGTGCAGGAGGTCAGCAGCATGCAGAGGAGGTTTGGGAGGCAGTAGAGAAGGGGGAACTGAGCTGCTCCTGCAGGAATGTGCAGGGAATACTTTCTAATTAGCTCCAGTTTACTGCAGCTGATAGGAGCTTCTATCAGGAATAATTACTTCAGTAAGAAACTTAGAAGCTGAAATGAATTACAGTTGAAGAAACATAGTAACAGCACGTCCATGAGGCCCCGAGGAATTGAGACACGGGCAGCTGGAGGAACTCACAGCCATATCTGGTCAGGAAACGGATGGTTCCTGCATGCCGTAGATGGCATAGCAGTGAGTAGGACAGAGGCTGGCGGGCATTGGGGAGGAGAGGGACCCCAACTGTCCCCACTGCACCGCCCCAGCGATGAAGAAGCCGTACATTATCCTATGACAGCTGTGCCCTCACAGATAATCCTTCTGTCAGTGCAGATGGTTCCCCCTACACAACACAATTAACTGGGGCCACATTTTTTCCCGAGGTTATTATTTTGCAGTTCAAGTTAAGCAAGGTTACAGCCCCGTCTCCTTCAAGATGCCACACGTGGCGCAAACATGGACGTCAACTCTGAGACTTATCGTTGCCTTTGATTGGTGGGGGACACGGATGCTCGCTGGTTAATTTTTATGCCAGCAGGAGACATTTCGGAAGATTAGAGCAGGCCTTTATTAAACCAATATATCTTTCCTGAGCAGCAAGTAATTTTATGGACCAGAAGCTACATTTTTGGATCTGTTCAATTTCAACTGCACATGGATGTTGCAGAGTAACACCCGTCTGATGAGACCCAATATCACACCCCCTGCCCAGCCCTGCTCAGCCCAGGACAGGCTGATCCATATTAGCCACCTGCCACATACATATCTTCCTTTATGGCCGCTACCCGGGCGAAGACAGAAAAAAAAAGTTATACTCCTTCCAGGACCCCCCAAGACAGGAAACAGGGAGGATAATCAGCCTACAACATTTGTGTGTGATGTATAGTCTGGGAAGTGAAGTTCACTCAAAGTCACCCTCAATCAACGCTGGGACTAGAGTGCCCACATCTGTGTAATTAAAGTGCTGAGAACCACCACAGAGGGGTGTTACGCGTGGACTGGGGACAGAGCTGCTGATTAATGTCCCCTCAAACAAACTGTGCTGTGTGCAGAGAGACGAGTACAGGGGGTGTTAAATATGGACAGGGGACAGAGCTGCGAATTAATGTCCCCTCAAACAAACTGTGCTTGCAAACCCATACTGGAGACTATGCGAGTCGCACACACAAGGGAACTTCGAGGCAGAACCATTCTAAGATCACAACCACGGAAGGTGCCTGTTGTCTCCTTTAAAGACACAAGAAACATACTGCAGGGCTATGCTGTTAATGCATAATCCCTTTAGCGACCTGGCTAATTGTGCGCTAGCCTGCTCCCCAGTGCGCCATCCCCAGCATCACTGACGCAGCTTCCGAGCTCCTCAAGCACAAGGTGCAGTAAGCTAATCAGCACAAGCAAACATCGGAAAGAGTCTGCCGCCTTTCCCTCGGACCGCAGCCGGGGTTCATAACGGCCCCTAGATAAGCAAACACTTAATGGAAATAACATCGCCATTATCCCTCAGCTGACAGTCTATCGCATCACGGCACCACGCAGATAATGCAGGACAGGAAGAGGAATTAGGAAATGCATTAGGTTAATATAAAGTCGGAAGCATTAGTACCGCGGATCGGAGCTTTGCTGCATTAGATTCTAATTTGATACAATATTTATCTGAGATATTAACAAGAGAAATAAGGCAGATATAACTTTGCATTTCACGCTTCAGCGTAAGGCGCGAGTGACCAGTCGAGCCGATATAGAAGCAAAGCTCTTTGTGCAGCTTGTTGAATGTGGGGCAGGAAACTGTGAGACAGAAATACAAACAGCAGATTCTAATAACAACAATAATAATGACAATGATAATAATGATGAATAAATTCTAAAAGCAGGACCAGCATGGTAGAGTAACAGAGAGTCACGGTACATGTGAGCCTTGGTTCGGGCTCCCTGACGCTGGGCCCCGTGCTGCGATTCCCTGGCGGATAAAAAGGCAGCCTGTAAATATAGTGACGATGCTAAGTGTGTCAGGCGCGGGGCTGTCTCTCCCCCAATTCCCCAGGCTCGCAGCTCTCTTAAATGCAGCGGCAGACACGTCGGTGTGGAAATTCCTTAAATCACTAGTGAGCTGCGGCCTGCCGGGCGGGCCACCTGTGGATGTTGGTGGGATGCTGCCTTCATGAAGGAGCCCAAAGAGAGGCTGGATTTCTGACACATGCATTTTTTCCTCTTTTTTAAAAAAAGACTCCACGTGTGTGTGTGTGTACATGGGTCAGTTACATTTTAAGTCTTTCAAAACAGCAAAAAAGAAAAACAAAAAAAAAAACAGCAAGCGAGTTTTTTTCTTTGTAAATGTTGTATGTGGCCACTGAAAAAGACAACAACATACTGAATTTCCATGCAGTGCACTGTATACACCACCTGAAGATTTCGTTGGCCGATTTACAGTCCTCAAACGTAGCTCGTCATCGCTGTGCTTGAGCAGCAGACTCGCGGACAGCCCCACCTGCTAGGCGCTTGCTGCTGCCTGGCATGGATTCCATATTCGCTCTTACCCTGCTCTCAATAAGTGGGCAGGAGATGGATGGATGGACACATGGATGGTCACTAAGTGAAGCAACAATCCACACACTTCGCAAATAGCTATGACATTATTATGAAAATGGAAAGAAAAATAAAACTGAAGCTAATGCAAAATTTTACATATAAATATATGTTTTGAGAAATATGTTCTATGCACATATAAATATTAGATCGAAACTAGTCATTTAAAAAAAATAAAACAAATTTGGGATATAACATAACATATCAGAGACTGATTATTAAGCTCCTATCTTAAAAGAAAAGACTTGTAATTGAATAATGTTTAATTTATTTTTCATTAATTAAAAATGTGCTGCTTTGCTGGACTTAGGGCTAAATGCTTTTAAGAAATCGAGGTTAATTTAATTAAATCATCCTGTTCTATACAATGGTTGAGAATGTCCGGATTAGCGGGATCCTGACGAGTGTGGGAAGCTGCACGTGTTCGCGGCCAGATTGATCTCCCGTCCCGCCTTAATGGGAATTAAAGCATGTAATAGCCTCAGCAGGCATCCTGCTGAATTCTTGGAGAGAACTCAGCCACTGAGACTAATGAAGACTGATGACAAGCCCCGAGTTGGTAAATCCCTAATTGAATCCATCGGGCCTTGGAAAACAAGTCAATCGGTGTCCCTGCTTGGCGGACTCTGCCTCCAGATGCCGTACAGCGACCAGTCCCTCGAGTCATCCCGGGCTGGAGTTCTACCTCCTTTGTTACGAGCTCAGCGGCGGGTCATAACAAAAAGTTAGGGGAAGGGTCATGGATTAGGAACATCAAACGTTCCCAATTTTCACACTAAATGGGAATTTCCATCCATCCATTTTCTGTAGCCGCTTGTCCTATTCAGGGTCGCAGGGGGTCCAGAGCCGATCCCAGAGGCGAGGTACGGAACAACCTAGGATGGGGGGCCAGCCCACCGCAGGGCACAGGGCAGGGAACAACCTAGGATGGGGGGCCAGCCCACCGCAGGGCACAGGGCAGGGAACAACCTAGGATGGGGGGCCAGCCCACCGCAGGGCACAAGGCAGGGAACAACCTAGGCTGGGGGGCCAGCCCACCGCAGGGCACAGGGCAGGGAACAACCTAGGCTGGGGGGCCAGCCCACCGCAGGGCACACTCACACACCATTTGCTCACATATGCACACCTATGGGCAATTTGGTAACTCCAATTAACCTCAGCATGTTTTCAAACTGTGGGGGGAAACCAGAGTACCTGGCGGAAACCCCACAACGACATGGGAAGAAAATACAAGCTCCACACACATGAAACCCTGACGGAGACTTGAACGGCAGCACCAGAGGTGCGAGGCGACGGTGATAACCACTGCACCACCGTGTCGCCCCTTAAATGGAAATTTACAGTGTCTAAACAAAGAACATTAAGCGTAACTTCATCCTCACATCGCCCGCTAGCCTCTGTAGCATTTGTCATTCCTAAACGCTGTATGTAATGTGTGAATTAACCTCGGTATCTTTTCGCATGTTCATTAACTAAAGTACAAGGTGGGAGCGCCACAATAAAAGACAATAATTAACGGGAGGATAGGTGAAGCAGCTGAAGAAGCGGCCGTGTCGAGTGTGGAGAATGACACGGAGCTGGCTTTTTCGGGAGGGCAGTCTGAAGGCACAGGGCTGTATTACGTGTGGAAAATGACACCCAGCTGTTTGCTCATTCACGCCTGTCATACACAATATACAATGTTTCGCCAATTCATTAAAAGATGCTGCAGGCTGGCGCCGACATCATGGCACAGATGTCAATATGGGTCTTCATTAATGAGCCGATTTGAATGCACACCTTCGGTTGGCAAACGCCGCCGGGTTGAGATCTTATATAATTACTGTAGACGGTGGCCTTAATTAACGGCACGGCTTGGCAAAAACAGAGAATTGACCCGCAGACGTGCTCAGAGACACCCCTCCCTCATCCAAATCATAGCATATCTTGGATGCGCTGAGCACGTGTGGGTGTCATAAGACTCCTCTGTTTATCACAGACGACCACGGCTCTGTCTGCTTTTAAGGACACAGGCAGAACAGCAACGAGGACGTGATTAGAATCTATGCAAAGTGCCTGAACAGCAAGCAAATCAAGTGGAACTCAGACACGCTTTCATGGAGATCCTGCTACCGGCGGAACACGGCGCATTATAAAGAGCCAGCGCATGGTCACAGTATGATGGATGCAATCACTTAAAATCATAATTGTATGTGGACACATGTGGTCGATTGGCTAAAACCCCTAATAATCCAAGCGTAGGTGGGCGCATAAGTGAAATGATAGGATTGAAAAGTTATACTGCATTTGATACTGTTGATTTGGACTTGAAGTACAGTTTGCCAAACTGCATTACTATAACACTTGATCCTTGCAGTCAGGATTGTGATGACACAGAATGCACACAAAGAAGCAGGAGATATGAGGCAGGACGCAGCCCTGATGACGCCACAGTCGTCTTTGGACCCGAACGCAGAGATAAGACAATTAGGAGCCACCTAAGAAGTACGCTATTAAAATCAGGGCATGCAGCTCGAGTGCCGGCCAGACGTAGACGCGTGAAGGTGCGGTGCAGTCGTGCAACTGGCCACCGTGCAGCACACGTTAGGGCAGCTCGATGCATCATCATTCAGAGACGAGCGCAAATGCATTTTATTATTATGGATGCATGGCAGGCAAACGGTGCTGCTACTTGTGCTGATTTACATTTGCGAATGAATTTTCATTCAGCCCTCTCTCTGGAACAAAATGTTTATTTCATTTGGAAAAGTGAGACATTTGATAGAATTCTTTCTACTCCCAGATCATTACCCATGAAGTCCCAAGTCATAAATGCGCCCATCCATCCCTTTTTCAGAGCCAATCATCCACTGCCTCCGTCATACTCCCCTAAAGAAAACCCGAGTAAGGCTGTTTACTTGTTTTTTTTACCCTTGGGTCTCCTCAGGCTCCATCACAGCATTTTGATGTATGTTCATGAATGAATTCATTTTGGAGATTAGATAAGGAAACACTGCGATGGGCTGGCCCCCCGTCCAGGGTTGTTCCCTGCCTCGTGCCCGTTGCTTCCGGGATAGGCTCCGGACCCCCCGCGACCCAGTAGGATAAGCAGGTATAGAAAATAGATGGATGGATGGAAGGATGGATAAAGAAACACTCTTCCTTCTTTTGGCATTATGAAAGACCCCATGAGACTATAAATCATGATTTTTGGTTATATGTAACATTAATGAACATGGCTATCAGAAGCAATGTCCAGTATGCCTTGTCAGTCAAGGGCTTCTGAGATCCGTTGGTGATGTTGCCTTCCTGCCTGCCTTTTCACCGTCACTTATACATTGATATACTTCTCAGCGAATACAGTATTGAGCTGAAAGACGATACGTGTTGGGAGCGACGGGATGCGCGTATCTCAGGGCCCAAAAAGGGGGAGTTTGCGGGAATCGATAAGAAGCTTTTCATTGTGTGCGTTTCATTTCGGTATAACGGGGCGTCCTGCCGCAGCTTCAAAGTGTGTCTTCCCTCGCCTCCCACGGCGCGGACGCCACCCTGGGCCGTATCATCTGTCCGGCTGTCAGAGGGAGCCAGCGTGTCCTAAACCGAAACTCGGAGATGAGATAGCGACTGTCGGGGAGACCGTGGGGGGCGAGCCGCTGGCAGTCGACACCCAGGAGGCCGGCGCCTGATGTAGACCACAGGGGAATTCGCCGCCGTCATGAAACGTTACGGATGAGTTGGGGGAAAGAAAGGTGAAGCAGCGGTTTGCCCGTCTTCTGCTCCATGCAGCCCGGATTCTTTACACCACAGATACCTCATAAAGCGAGGATCTGGAGAAAGCAGCACGCTTTCCGAGACTCCTCTCCCTCTCTCTACTCTCCTGCTAGCTCGGCATTAGCACGTTAGTTAGCTCACTGTCTCCCACGGCGGTGGCGCTTAACGGGCTGCTCGCGTTTGCACTTTGAAAAGCTCGCAGTGCAGCGTACGGTGTCCAGCACGGCCTCAGGGACCCGGAGGACAGCTGTCGACCTCCGCAAAAAAAGATGGATGCCTCTGCGTCAAACCGTGCACTGAAGGAGCGCCGTTATTATAACTCTGCCGGGGCAGCAGGATGGAGCCGCACCCAGCCGTCCCTGCCTGGACCGGGGATGAGGAATTAACTACTGCCCACAGCCAGCTCTCCTATTTAAAGTTTTATCAGAAGTGGGGGAGCCCATTTTTCTACACTCTTTTAACTGATGCTCCACAAAAGACACAGACAGCCGGACACAGAAAATTAAATTAAAATTGCATCACCCCACACCCAAGAGCGCGACCAGGAGGACTTGCAGAGACCTGCTTCCAAGCAATGAAGGAAGAAGACTTCCCAACCCGTAATCCTGTGAGAGCCAAAGTTCTCTTTAAATGGGCGCAAAAACACACCATGAAGAGAAATAAATAATAAATGGACTTCAGTTATTAAAGTTTTTCCATTTCCTGCACAATGACTGTACATGTGGTTCTTAAACTCAGTCCAAAGGGAGTTATGTGTTTGTGAGGGTCCTCGTGTTCATGCGTGAGCACGCTCCTGCACCACAGATTCATCCCGTTCTGTAACACGATTAGCATTATTATAACAATAAATAACAATAACAATAAATATCTGCCCTCCTAAAAAAATGCAATGAGAGTTATTTCAGCGGATGTGCAGACACAGGATTAAATAATAATTGGATCAGTCAGGCCAGGCTAATGGATGGGGAGGCGGACGGGCCGCAGCTCAGCGTGTGTCTCCCCGGAGCCTGTGAATGCCTATTGGCTACTCACGGCGGGACAGGAAGAGGCTCATCACTCTTGTGATCACACACATAACCATGTGGGATGCAAGGCTGTGGAAGGTGAGGCGATCCACCTTCACACACACACACACACAGTATAAAGGCATTCTGACAAAGAGGTGAGAAAGCAATTTCTCCAGCGCCTTGAATCCTCATAAATGGTACAAAGTCCACCTCACGAAAACTTTCTATCTCATCTCCAGCAGACGGCAGAGAACAGGATGGGACTGGATCTCCCACTGACACACAGAGACAGGTATGGCTGGCTAGTCGTTGGTGAAATGCACAGGGGACACCAAACCCTCTTCGGGGTGTCCTGTCCCCATGCGAATGAAGCCCCAAAGAGCTACGGATGAGATAAGAAGGTAAAGATCTACTGTAGATGTCGTCCTTATTTGGTTGAAGGGTAGCAGTGTCCCCCAGGGCTTTGGTAGCAGATGGAGTAGAGATGTTATAGTTACGAGGTAGACAGGTAATTAATTATTTCAGTATAAATGGGTTCAGCCAGCTGGGAAACAGTGATTTCTCATATAAACGGGGGCTTGGGCTAGTCAGAAAGGAGCTGCCAGTGCTTCTCAATGAATCTGGTGGAAATGCAGAATCCTCAACTGCACATTAGTATCTCCGAATCATTAGCTACTAAGTATCCACAATTATTCTGAAAGCATTGGAATCCAGCATTAAATTTGGCTACAGTTTTCAAATGTGACAGGTGACAGAAACAGGGTATCAAAGTCAAAGTCAAAGTGCACCATCAATCACTGCATGGTTTCACCCAAAGGGAAATGGTGAAGGTAACCAATGAGAAGCCTGGATCTAGGGAAAGCAGAATTGTGGGAAGTGTAAGGGATCTTTCAGGACTGATTGGAGGAACAAAGGATATATCCAAATCAGAATGAACTTCAGTTCTGTCAAAAATGTGTAGGGGATTGAGTAAGTGTGTCACACTGAGATTAAAGGGAAAACAACCATCTTAGAAGCCAAATGGCAGCCCTTTAAATAACGTGGATTTGAGAAGGGATTGACCTTTGTGCCAACACAACGGAGCGATGTTAAAAATGGCTCAGCACCAGCCAAGTCAAGGTTAAAAAGCAGCCTGACAACAGAAAAGGGATGAAAATTCACAACGTTCGGTAGCGAGAGACACTCGTGGTCTGACTGACTGCCAGATTGGGATTTTATCTAAGGGAATAAACTTTGCTCTCATCACTAATATTTAACGCTGCTATTCACGTTCGCAGTTTTCCAAGAGGAGGAAGTCCAGTGTCATGGCTACTCTGCTACCTTTTATGATAAATAAATTAAACCAGAGGTAGGAAACCTGGTGTTTTAAAAGTCAGGGGAATCAAACACCCACATAAAGTCCTTTTTAAAATGGATCACAAGAGCTAAGTCAGTCTCACGGGTTTGGACTGCTAGTACACAGAGGTGCCAAGATACATTGGCTCAAAGATTTTTAAGACTTTCATCACCACCATCCATACATATCGTGTGTATATGGCAGCTTGTAACAGCATCAGCAGAAAGTTCTTCAAACACAGCTTGAAATGTCAGAGTTGCCATGTTCCTGGGAAGACCTGCAGTAGGTCACAGCCCAGCTGCTGGATCAGGGACATGTCGGGTCACTCTGAGGCTGCGAATATGACAAGGTCATACAGACGTGAGCAGAACTGAAATCCACTCGTCCCGACTGGCGTTCATGCTTTAAGCTCTCTCTCCTTACTATCCTCCGCTAAGCGTCACACATCATCCCCCTTTTTCCATTCAGCTTGTAGCTCAACCTTTTCCTAGAGGGGTCTAAAAAGGTTATGCAAATTGGCTGCTTACAAACACAGGCTTTTAGACCACTCGTCAGGCTTTATATGCATGTAGATCAGCAGTGCACAGACCGGCGGCCAAAAGCACTAAAACGCAGGCTAATTAAAATGAACTGAACAGACTTAATATATATATTCAACATATTACGTACAAGGGCCATTGGTTTCTAGCACACTTTATTTATATTTTTCTTTTTCTTCAGTTTTTCCTGTCATATTATACAAGGCCCAGACTCTCACAGAAGACAAAGGGATGTTAAGAGGAGATCACATTGCAGTGCCGCTCTCAGGCCTGATCGAGGAGGGACATGATATCTGCCTGGTGCAACTCTCAGCAGAGCAGGGCGGGTAATACACTTGCGTTTTGTATTACAAAAGTAAAGTAGATCAATAGTCCCCATTCTTACTTCTGGTGAGGTTACACTGTGTGCGTATGAAAGTAATGGCCACCAAAACAAAGTCATAACAAGGAATGGCCCGATCCAATCTTCATTTTGTCTTGACACGTGTTGGGTATGCCCTACCATGGCTACAGGTGAGGGTTTCTCCCCCAGCGCAACTTCAGAGTCAAAGTTCAGGCATCTGGTACTGTGGCCCTTAACCTTACACTGCCCCAGAGACTGTCTGACCCTGCTAACTCAGAAAACAATGTACGCTGCTTTGGAGAAAAGCATTCGCTAGATGGATCAGATGTAAATGTGAAATAGAAATGCACAACGGGTTCAGCATATCTGAAATATCATTCACTGCAGTATCCCTGTATCTGCAGGGGAAACATTCTGAGAACGACAACTGCTAGGCGAAACTGCGTAGTTTGTTTGTCATGTATATACAAACCAATGATAAAGGTTAATTTATAAATCACACACACAAAGACATCCACAAAATGACTAATAATAAAATAAAACTATTATAACATTGGAGTCTCTTTGAATGAATGGTATTCTGATGTCGGAAAGGCTGCTCAGAATTGCACAGAATTGAAATGTTATGAACCATTTATTTTTTTAATTTTCCACTTAATATTTTCAGGCTGTGGTAAATCGAGGATAACTGAGGCTGCGATTACCAAATCCGCGGACATGCGAGTTCCATGATATATGCAAAGATACGTTTTTAGCACACACAGACACAAGTATAGATGGAAGGATTTCATTCTGAGAATAAGTTGACGTTCAATCCACAACAGCTCCCTGCAGGGTCACTACCTATTCAGTTACTCAGTTTAACACTGCAACAATATGTTAAATAAAATAAGTCAGTCTTGCTATCCTGCAGACATGAGACCTGTGAGCTTAACACATTTCAGCTCTCGCAGTGGCCATCCCATAGAAACACGGAGTCCAGCCCTGAGTTGCACTCTACCTGAGTCCCTTTTAGCCGTACAGTTGGTGGCTTTTTTCCATGGTTAAGTCAACAGTCTTCTGGGAAGGAGTGCCGGGTTCAGTCAGGTCAGCAGTGGCTAAAAGCTCTCCCCCTAAGGCCCCCTGCAGGTGTAGAGAGGAAAGGCATCATTCAGACACGTTAACAGCGTTCGGGGCATTTTAGTCTTCAAATGCATTCTCCATTAGGCACCCAAGAAAGCCAGGACACACGTACCCTCAGAAAGGCATCGCGGGAAATGAAACCAAGAGAGGTGATAGAGCAATTTCTGCAGTGTGAGTCCCTCAAACTGCGAAGCTCTATATTCTCATGGCTGGTATATAAAAATTACGAGTTAACAATTAAAGGTGCCACAGAATGCATCTTTTCTTATATTGTTCTCTGCTGTCTACACAGAAGGCATGTAAACTTGATTTGGTTGAATAACATCTAGAAGTGGTTTTACAAGCCTATTGACAACCCGACAATCTGGCCCTAGAATTAAACAGGCTGTTTTCTCTTTTTTTGGTGAGCTCATTAATATGTTCATAAGCTTTAATAGCTCTGCTCTGATTGGCTATTTTACAGGAAGACACTGCAATGGCTCACACAGAAGCAACATAGATCACTACCAGTGCGGTGAAACACGGAGCATTTAGGCACCCAACCATATACATCTGACCTGTATCAGAGGAGGAATCGTAGTTTGAGGAACAGCCAGTTGCTTGCACGTTGCAAATAAATGCTTTTGAGTGGTAAGTTTTTCATGCTACTTGGAAAAATTTGCTGCGTGTAACTGTAACAGTCTCGCTTCAGACTAGACACATTAGCATCATCATAACTTTGTTTTCAGGACTGTAACAAGAATACTGAAATAATTTTTCATCTCACACAAGTGATTTTACGACACAAGCTTTGTCATGCAAGTTTTATCAAGTAGTAATGACACATTGTAAATGTGTCGTTTGTAATGAATCTGGAGTTCTGCTTTCAAGCTTCCATTTTAAAAAGAAAAAACCTACTGCATCCTCGATTAGATATTTGTTTAGCTAACAGAAAACAGGCTATGGGAAACACAGAAGCCTCTTCAATGTCAGTATCACAGACCTCGTAGTGTTGCTTATTACTCCCCTGCCAAGCTGGGGTACGTTTTCTCAAAAGCATAGTTGCTAGCAATGTTAGCGACATCCCCATCACAGCCTCGAAAGGCACACTTATACATGCAGCCTGCCATTTCCGCGGTTGTCCTCCGCCTCGTTCTTCACAATACCTGCACAACTGCTGAAGTCCTGATGTGCATGTCAGTAACCTTGAAGGTGGCCTGGCATAGCTTAACTTTGGGGGTATGGTTAAGACTGTTACAGTCTAGGAGTTTTGAAACAGTCAATTCCACCTCCTTTTCTATATTCAGGAATTATATTTGAAAAGATGGAATATCAGCGTTTGAGATTCATGGAATATAATTTCCATGTACCAAAATACCTTTTTTCAACAATACTGAGTAAAGTCAGATTTTCTTTCTATGGTACCTTTAATGTCAATAAAAGATTATTATTCAGTATGTTTTAAGTAAATATTATTAAGTATATTTTAAGTACATGTATTCAACGTGCACAGCTATTGCCTGCATGCCATAAGGATGACCAACCAGTGTCGTCACTCAGGATATCAGCCCACACACACTGTCCCCAAATCGATGGTGTTACTGTCATTATATCCCGATCGCTCTGGATGGGGGGCAGGATGCCAGTTTCCCATAGTGACAGGCACAGTCCCCCCCCCCCCCCTCCTCAGACAGAGGAAGCTGCAGTCCCTGCAAACAGCAGAGCCGCTTTTAATGCACCGCTTCAGAGATGCTAGTGACTTCTCAGGCGTGAACATGACTGTGACCCCAGGGACACTTCAAGTCATATCCCATTTGTGCCGGAGATATTTCCGCGCGGGTAAACAAATGCGCCCGCGGTAAGAGGCAGAGCGCCTGACGAGGGAAGCGCATCAGTAAGCGGCACGCAGTCACGGGCGATCACGCTCACGTCTGACACGCGTCACAGGGGAGGGAGCCGGGGCTCTGATTTTCGGCTGATTGTGCTGCGATGGGGCCTTTTAGAAGAACCCAGTTCTGCTCCTGGCTCCGGAATGAGGAAATCTCAA
>JABFEB020000036.1:5581442-5595185 GCA_019775895.2 Stomatorhinus ivindoensis | reverse complement strand
AGGCATCATGCGGAGCCCTGGCATTTAGTGGTGCATGCTCATGACCCCCCCCCCCCCCCACCCCCGACCCCAGGCAAAGGATGCAGATCATGTACCGTGCTCCCTGCTCCCAAACATGGGTCACACCAGCAATCGCCTGCTCCCTCGGCCATCCGCCTCACCCCCGCCGCCCACAAACCGCCTCCGCGTACCAGATCAGCCGACCGAAGTCTGGGGAAGGCAGACGAAGTGCATTAGAGAGAGGAAGCGAAAGAGACATAATAATGACAGATAAATGAAAGATGATAAGCTGCAAGGCTTTGCTTACAAGCTGAGACTGAGTGAGGAATCCCACGGGCCTGTCAGCGGTTTACACAAGCGGGTACGAGGCTGGTGCCCAGGCCGTGTCACTGAGAGGCCCTCGCACCACTGCAGCATCGGTGCACTAATCACAGTGCGACAGGAGCTGCTTCAGGACATGAATACATTTCTTAAATTTATTCCAATCACTTTCGCCATAATCAGTTAGCTATAATGGCAGCCCTATTTAATTATTCCTGTTCCCACGACCAATTATAATACTGACAAAAAATGCTCCACTTCTCAGTGCTTTTATCTCACGCACAATACATGTCCTGTCAGCCCCCCTGGACAGAGAATCCGATTTATCATCAGCAATGCACCCCTAACCGGGTAAGATGTCTGATCTGACGGCGAGACATCAGTTTGCACCCTGCTGTTCCTCACATGTCCTCATCTGAGATTAGTTACAAGTCATTCCTAATCCTGCCTGACACTCCCTATCAGCCAGTTCACCAACACGGTTTCTCTCCTTCGTGAAGTGAAAACCGAACTGATGGACGCACCCCATTCAGAGAACGTTTCATTCATATCATTACGGGACCGTCATCTGTGACTGCATGTTTAATAACCACAGATAAATACGATAACAGCAGTTTTCCACGGGCATCCCATCCAGTGTGGTCCCGCCCACCTGCCCTGGGCTTCCTGGACCAGGTGGCTTAAGAGAAACGCATTGATGGGCATGACATACATTCCATAGATATGAAGAAGTCGAATACATAATTTAACTGTGATCACAGACATTTCCCCAAACAGCAGGATGTACTGAGATGTCCACACCACTCTCCAGCTCTATTATTACTTCCAAAGACATCACACTTAAAAATAAACCATTGTACTTAAGGTCTGGCACATAGCAGGTGCAGTGAAATGTTGGTGTTCAACGCTTGAGGTCATTGTTGAATGGAGTTCCCCGGAAAGACCCTTTATGTTGTGAGTGAAATAACATTAGCCAGATGTCTCAGAACCTGAAATGTCTCTTAAAATCAACACTGGTGAGAGGCTGATTTGGCACCAAGAGGGTGCGGCAGGAAAGCTTCGACATTTACACACTCCTTCCTTACCAAGGCTTGGCTCTGAATGTTTACTAGCCTTACTAAATCAACTGGTTGCACTTAGCAGGAATCAATATCACATTATTGGACTCTCCATCGCTGAATTATGTCTGTCTGTTTTAATTTCCCAATTACCTACAGTTTTGCAGAATTAAGCATGGCATCTCAGAGTGATATGTTTGAGCGGCTGGCTGCTTGTAATTTGCCAGCTGCATTGTGAAAATGCTAATTAATACACTAATAAGCAAAGAAACACTTAGAGAGCGTTAATTCATATTCAGAAAAATCACAAAGGCGTTTGAAGGGACATCTCAAAGACCTAAAATTGACTTGAGAAGAACAATGGCGAGTGTGATGTGCCTGAAAATGCAGGGAGACGGTCTATGCAGACAGAACGGCAGCTGGCATGGTGGCGGGCATACTGGCAATGTTGGAAAGAGAGATCCTCACTGGCTGGGTGAGTCAGGAGGCCCCCATTTATTAGTAATGATTGGTCCCAACTGGCCCTCATACGCAGACACATGTTTATTTCCCCCAGTAACTTGCACACCAGTCTGATACAAGCCTCCAAACCTGCAAGTCAGTCCCACGGCTGTTTGCTGATATGTCCGTCAACAGGGCTCCTTGATTTGACATTTACCTTTGTGTCGTAGGCTCCACTGGATAGGATCTCACTGCGCAGAGTGAAAGACTGATCTCTGAATGTGCACACATCCTGCTATGGATCACATCGCGGGCTGGATGTCTAACACAGTGTCTTCCACCAAATTAACTGCTCCCAGGCCGACCGTGTTCTGCCCGCATGTACGTTTAACCGGGAGCCGGAATGCACCAGTTTGCGGCCTGTTACACATTATGGACTGAGTTTTATATTTCACAGCAACCTGAGTGCCGCTGCATTCACATCGCACAAACACACATCAAAGCGAAGCTGTTCTCTGTGGTGCGGGCGATTTCGTTCCTGACATTTCACTGCCTTTCTGTCCATTTCAGATATTACGTACTGCCACTATATTATTCCATTATAACCCTAAAATTAGCGACGTCCAAAGTGTTGGGGTAGTTTGCAAATTCTACAGACTATTTGCAAGGTTATGAAACTTACATACACGTGTGTATGTGTGTGCAGCCTTCAGCTGCAAATCTCACTCCACTCCATGTTTAAATTCCCCTGGCTAATACTGTGTCACATGATCTCGCTGTCGGCGGTCATGTGATCCCACGGTACCAAAGCAGTATGAAAGTTTCCAGTGATCTTCCATCTACCTCCATAAACTGCACTCCTCTTTTAAGCTCCTTTAATATTGAATCAATACTGCAGGAGGCTATATATACTCTTAGAGAATGGTGCATTATTTATAGACAGAGGTAGCCACTCCCAGATCGGGGAGTGTCAGGTGTAAACAGCACCGGAATGAACCTGGTGATCTCCCACTGGGGCATTATAACCAGCAGGAGATGGGATACCAGAACCAGCTGATATGCTGGGACACGGTTAGCTAACCACAGCCAGATGGATAATAATAAAGCAGTTTTCTACCTGTCAGTGACTCCGTGGCGTGTAAACTCTGGTAGGCCTGCATTGGCTGTGGCCATCTCCTATAAGAGTCATTACGCGGAGCCTTTGTTGAAACTGCTTCACTCTCGTATCTCATTTACAGCTCTCGTCCTGCTCCACTGCCTTCTATATTAATTTGAAAATTAACGACAGTTCTTTGCTGTAAGGCGAAGCTGTAAAATCCCGGACTAATTAAGCTGTAATGGTACCGAAGACATGGCTGTGAGATGATTTTAATTACTTTTTAAAATTAAAAGTAGAATACTGTGTGCATAGAAATTGTCTCTTAACTATATTTATATGACTATAAACATCTGCAAATCTGGGAAGAGCATATTAAATAGACCACGTTCAATATGTGACATGTGAAATGCTGAACCGGTGTGCTGATGGGAGTTGGAGTTCATGGTCAGGTGGCACAACGTGGGTTTGAGCTTGGCTTGGACTCCATTACCCATAAGCACCTTAAGAGCAGGCCTTCGCCGAATATCCCTCCCAGGTGTTAAAGTAAGAAAAACGTGGCCACGACGATGCTCACGCTTTGATGTTATATTATTTAAGGGCCTATAAGAGCAGCCTGAGGGACAAACTTCACAGTAGGGCTTCTTCTCCAACCCCGTGTATAACACACAGTGAGTGACAGGAAATATGCAACTCCAGCTGTTAAATTAACCAAGATAATGGCATATTCTAGGATCTTCCCTTGTAACTGCCTGTGTGAAGTGTGAGCTGATTGTGACGCCCTTTCAGCAACGTTAAACGTGACATCTGTCACCTGGGCATGTCTACGGAGCATGGCAGAGACGGTAATCACTGACTGAAACTGAGAAACAAATACGGCAGCATGCAAAAGAAAAAACATATGGCAACGAGATCTTTGCTGCACGCTGCCTGATCTGCGGCAAACGGGCACGAAAAACGTTTGGATGGTACCTCCACGGGTTGTTTGTGCCTTTGTTAGCGGTGAGATGCTTTGGGAGTTCAATTAATTGGGTCTTTCATAGAGAAATTAGCATTCAGCGGGCGTTTTTAATTTATCTATTATGAAATGTGGTTTGGACATAAATATATATGTAGTGTGGGTGTATATATAATACATACGTGTGTGTGTGTGTGTGTGGGACAAAACACACACACAAAGACACACACACACACATATATAATTATTTAGCAAAGTGTCATTAACTATAATTGAAAAAAACTACAGGCTATTTATTGGACAGGACATAAATATTTGCATAGAGTAAACATAGAGTAATTATACCAGCAAGATACTTCACATGGGTATAAGGAAAAACAGCCCAATCTGAAAATAGCTCAGCCCTGTTCAGCTTGCCCACTGAACTGTGTCTCCCCTGCAGACCCCGAGGATTAGCTTTGGTAATGGATGGACCCTAAAATCACAGTCAGATTGATCCTGTAGAGAAATATTACTCCAGCCGGCAGAGAGCAGGAAGCGTATAGATCAGCAGCAGCAGCAGTAAACATGCTTTTATGGCCTGTGATATAGAGCAGGACCTGTAGAGGGCACCACTTAATGACGTTATCATTTTACACACTGAGTTAACCCCTTGCTGCATTCACTGCATATCTTAACTCACTGCATGTCTAACGCGATCGTAGCATTCACTGCATGCATTCACTCTATGCATGTGGGGACCTGACAGCGGGGAAAACAACTATTCATACAACTGTGGATGAGTTTAATAGACTTTATTAGCTGGGTCCTCAGTATCAATGAGCATCCATCATCATATTATTTTTTTTAAAGGATAATTTTGACCCTAACAGATTCGGGCCCTTTTAAAGGATTTGCATTGCCCCCTGCTGAACAAATCTGAAACAAAGAGGAAAACAAAGGGGGTTTCCTGGGGGCAGTGTTTACCATGAACATTTGACTTCTTGACTGACCTTGAGAGGGCGGACCGCCATGACACCCTGATGAGTGACACAAAGGCAGCGTCCGCACGTGTGCCATCGTACGGTCGGCTTCGGATGTGCAGTGTGAAACGAGTCAAGGACCCTGACCCGGGTTGCCTTTGTTCTATCAGTTGTCATGTCTATTTTGAGGCAGCCCGCACGCTCCGAATGTTTGCATGCCTCACAGAGGGACAGACGTAAAAGTCCCAGACTGCCACAGGACCAACATCAGTAAGTAGCTACAATGAGCGATTTTTATACAGGGAAAATAGATACAAGATATATAAGTTTTAAAAAGTCACCAGCCTCTTACATGGATAACAGGGTAGCAAAAATTGACCTGGGGACTGACGTTATGAAAGTTACTGGAACGTCATTCTAACTTAATGTTTTATTTCCTATT
This sequence comes from Stomatorhinus ivindoensis, assembly GCA_019775895.2. Classification (NCBI taxonomy): domain Eukaryota; kingdom Metazoa; phylum Chordata; class Actinopteri; order Osteoglossiformes; family Mormyridae; genus Stomatorhinus; species Stomatorhinus ivindoensis. The sequence goes on along the minus strand of JABFEB020000036.1, from coordinate 5,589,907 downwards.
TATGACAGTTGTTGCCTTGTAATTGTTTAGACTGCCCTCGGCGATTGAACAAAAAGGCTTATTAGCAGTTTGTGCTTTTATTTTCAAATTATCATGCAGAGCTGAATGCCGCGTTAAGGGTTATTGTTCCATTAGCATAGGGACGGCGCTGCTGGCTGTCAGTCCCTAACGATAACGGCAGCCTCTCCAGTGTCGGGGCAGCAGTCAGACAGGCAGGAAGTGCACCGTGCTTATTTCAGCCGTGTCTTCTGGTCCTCGTGCCTCTTTCCCAAAGGAAATCTCTGCCGGGAAATTTGTAGTGCTTTTGTTGCTGTGCTTTTCTTAAAAGTATTAACATTGTTGTTTAGGATCTGAAGACCCACAGAATCTGAACGGACAAATGGTAAGAGTCTGGTTTGTGACATGTATACATCGTCCAATGAAAAACACATGCCTGCCTTATTCCAGGAGGGTGAAAAACACATTTTCTCAGAAACTGTTTAACAAAATAAACCTAAAACAATGTAATCAGACATCTGTAGTACCACAAATAGAAACTTATCTTGACACAGCTGTCAGAGAATGGTGTAATATTTTAAGTGCACCTACTTGGACTGTTGTCAGTAAGATAACAAGTGACTACAACTAATCTTGCTCTATTCCATCTATAGTAAAAAAAAAGTCACAATCATCAAAATGTGGACTTACGTGGTTTTCATCGGGCAGCAATTAAATACTGTAATTCTCCCTAAAGATTTAGCACATCTACTCTGGTTGTTGCAGTTAGTCAATAACTACTCTGCTACGCATGTTTGCCCAATGCAGCGCTGTCACACTGCAGCTAACTGTCTTACTGCTGTAACCCAGGTTAACCACATCGCTTAAGAGTATAATAGCAGCATCCTTCCCAGGATTTGTGCCCAGAGTGATTCTGTGGTTCAGATCTTTAATTTCACACCGGGCTGCAGGTGCTACCTTCAGTTTACAGTAGTGTTTCCCATTCTGGTCCTTGGGGACCCACAGGCCATCCACAATTTTGCTCCCTCCCAGCTCCCTGTTAGATAGTTCACATTTTTGCTCCCTCCCAGCTCCCTGTTAGATAGTCCACCTTTTTCCTCCGGTACCAGGGAGGTTTACTGTAATTCCTGACTTCTATTCGAGGGCCAGAATGAGGAGCCCGTGGCAGGCCAGCACGAGCACTGCCGGGCGTGCTTCAGGGTGCAGTGCCGAGTCCCACCAGCTCCCCCTGTCTCCTGTGCCACCATCAGCTGCCAACTGCTCTGCGGCGCCGTCTTCCACCGCTGCAAGGAGGAGGAACACCGGATGCTGTGCCCCCGCGAGACAGTGCCCTGCCTGAACGCTGACTATGGCTGCCCCTTCACCCTGCCTCGCTGCTGGCTCGCTCGCCACCTCGAGGCTTGTCCGGCGAGTCTGGTGACCTGCTCACTGGACTGGAACCGCTGGCCGGCCACTGAGGCGGATGCTGCATTCTGCCGGAGCGTTGTCACAGACCGTGGGTCTGGAGAGCCTCTGGACCTGGCGGTGGCCCTGAGGGACCAAAGGCTGCTGTTCAGCAACCTGAAGTTGGACACCCTCTTCCCAGAGCTGATGCAACCGGCTGAGATGGTCACAGAGGAGGCACAGAAGGTAGCAAGCAGGGGTCCCATCAGGGATGGAGGGTCCTCTGAACTCGAAGGGGAGCTTCTGGACATCAGCAAGGATGCTCCAGAGGTGCAGGAGCTGACCCAAGAAGAACGTGACGCCCTGGCTAAGAGTCACGAGGTGGTCGGGATTGATAACTACAAAGCCTGGGAGAGCATTTTCAGCAAGGAGCTGCAAGGGTGCCGGTGGGAACCCCAGGAGCAGGCGAGCAGCCTGGCAGCAGGCAATGGGAACCAAGAAGAAGCAGAACGGAATACAGGGCAACTGGCTGAAGGTGCTGAAAGCACCCCAACAAACGGGAGTGCAGGCACCACAGAAGATATCAAAACAGGCCTGGCTCCCTGGCAGGACGGGGTTCTGGAAAGGCTGGGGAAGGAGGTGAATATCGCGGAGTACAACATGTACCTGGTGCACCATGGGAGCATGTTGATCCACTTCGGGCAGCTGGAGGCCTGCACTTCCAGGGAGAGGGACTTCGTTTATGGAGCACTGGAGCCCATCGAAGTGGAGACGGTGCATAGCTACAGTGTTCCGTCCAGCTATAGGGCGAAGCGCAGCTTCCTCAAGAATTCTTCCCTATGGATGAAGAGGTCAACCAAACAGACTGACACGTTTGACCTTGGAGTGTCCGTGGAGGATATTCCGAAGTGCGATGAGGTCAAGGCCATGCTGGTCTGCTCCTTGGAACAGGAGTTGAGGGGACATCCTATCAGCGAGACGGTGACCACGGATGGCCTCTTTGTGGACATCGGGACCCAGACCTACGACTTTGCTTCAGCACCGTTCAGGGCAGGGGCTACCCTAGCTGACGTCACAGCCGGCCGGACGCCGGGCCTGCATGTCCAGATTCAGGCAGAGTCCGTCACCAGGAGGCACAACAAGGCCAGCTCCATCTTCACCTTCCTGTGCGGCCACACCTTTCGGAGAGATGAGTTCTCCTGGCACTTCCGTAATGTCCACTCGGACTTGCGCTCGGTGCTGGATGGATGGTTCCAGCAGCGCTGCCCGCTGGCCTACCTTGGCTGCACCTACAGACAGACCCGATTCCAGCCATCCACTCACAGGGCCACCGTCACCTACGATGGGGACTCTGGCACCTTCACAGTCAGGCCACAGGTGCCGCCGGAGCTGCTCGGAGGGGCCTGCGGCCCAGACGGCCTCAGCAAGCTCCCGTTGGAGGTGCTACAGAGTGTCGCCAGCTACCTGGACAGTTTCAGCCTGTCCCAGCTGTCCCAGGTGTCCCGGTTAATGAGGGATGTATGTGCCACACTGCTGCAGGACAGGGGAATGGTTTCTCTGAGGTGGGAGCGGGAGACTGACCCTGATGGCAAGTCCAGCTGGCGGAACAGAGTGAAGGTGAGCTCTAACACAATGACACACAGCACAGTCTAATGCAGTACCACACACAGCACAGACTAACACAGTACCACACACAGCACAGACTAAGACAGTATCCTGCATAGCACAGAATGTCTAGCGTAGTACCCTACACAGCAGTCTATCTAATGCAGTACCACACACAGTACAGTCTGTCTAATGCAGTACCACGCACAACACAGACTAACACAGTACCATACACAGCACAGTCTAATGCAGTACCACACATAGCACAAACTGTCTAATGCAGTACCATGCATAGCAAAGTCTATCTAATGCAGTACCACACACAGTACAGTCTGTCTAATGCAGTACCAAACACAGCACAGCCAGTCCATATAAGACTGTGCATCTCCCAAGTTTTCCAGTGGATTTTTCCAGTGCCTGCACTGTGCATTAGCAGTATTATTATTATAAATAAACGGATGCTGAGAGTGGGCCTCCCTGCTGTCGCTCAGGCATCCGGGACATTCTGGCTGGCCCTCTGAGTAACGGTGCCATCACCTCTAGCCCAGGTGGTGTTCACAAACAGCATGCGGACCACCCCTGTGAATCAGGCCCGCACTGGGAGTCACGTTTTACAGTGGCTTGCCTGCACCAATGCCGGTCAAAAACAGCCATGTCGATCGGGTCTGGGCACGGGCCACAGATTGTATCTGAACTCAGATCCCCGACTCAGACACACCACACACATCTCCGTGCACGATGAACACGCACACACACTCAAACTGACCCAGCACCGGCGTGTAGAATAGCCAAAAACAAACAAGACCATCCATTCAAGGCCACTAAATATACATGGATATAAATCAGGCTTTTATTAATTAAAATGGATTTTATTACATTTTATCGCTTTGCATGAAATTAAGTCGGTAATTTTTCGTTACTGTTCATCATTGCATTCCTAATTATGCTCCATAAGTTTCCCGGGTGGTCCGGCAGGCTCACATCCGTGCGTCCTTAGACATTGGCTCGGCAGGGTGATGTTAGGAACGTGTTAATGCTACGCAGGAGCTCACAGCACGCTGCTCAGTAAGGGTTTGTTTAGGGACCGCAAGTAGGTTACAACTAATTACCACCCTGCTGCTAATGCTGCCTTCGTGATTTATTTGTTGACTCGGGGATGTTATTAATGAGAAGAACATATTAAATAGTCTAATGCAAAATATAAGAGCAGCAACAAATAACATTTCTCACTGCCATCTGCCGAACAGATGCTGTATATATACGTACCTTCATGGTGACCCTGCCCTCCTCCCTATGGAGATATAAGTAGCCACACCCATTTATTTCCATACATGGGTTGTGGAGGCGGGGCCACATGTGAGGCACCACTCCTGCCCTCTGTCACGATCTGGATGTTTCAGCTCACTGCCGCTGGCTCGATTCTGCCCCCTGCAGGTGTGGCAGTTCAGCAGCTCCTTCAGCGCCGTGCAGCAGTGGTGCTTAGATGACATGCCCTCCATGGCGGAGCACCTCCGGGCCTGTCCCTTCTACGAGACGGAGGAGAGGAGCCGGCCGGTGGCCCTGGTGGGCTTGAGCGACGGACCTGTCTGTCTCCCAGAGTCCGTGCTCAACTTATCTGGATCTCCAGAGCCCTAACTGAATAAGTGGCTATTGAGAATGATTTTATTCACTTAGCAGACGCTCTCAGCCAGAGCGACTCATAAAAATATGTAATAGAGTCAGTGCGTCAACAATGGGTAGCAGTGAAAACACACTGATAGCATTTATACAGTGAGTGACGTGCGATATTAGCCCGTAATGTTTAAAGTGGCTTGCAGTACAAAGCCATTAGCCCTCCTTAGCGCTGAAGGGTGCTTGTGGTTTGCGTATCGGAGTTCCCGGGTAGATCAGGAAACTGCAGGATTGGCAAACTCCATACAGGTGGCCATGAACCACGAGGCTGTCACTGCCGAAACGCTGTGTGTGGAGATACGCCTGTGTGTGTGAATAGAGATTGATCCGCATCTGAATGCGTGTTTGAGGGAATCATTCCCTGCTTTTGAATGAATGAGTTACTGCGGTTGCGAATGATGAAGCGATGCCTTCGGGAATCCACGGAGCGGCAAGGACAAGAGGATCCATTTAGCCATGTTTCTGTACGTGTCAAGTTCTCATCAGGGGATGTTTAATACTTTGTTATTCAGCTTGGACTCTGCGTCATTTTACGAGTTGATTGCTATCTTATATTCTATTTTATATCTGTTTGTGCAAGTGATGTCTTAATGGTCCGCATCTCACATGATAGATTCAATGCAAGATAAATCACTCCTTTCTGTTTGACGGCCTCCTTAATGACCAATGCAGAGAGACAGACTGATAAAACCAACTGTATGTTTCAATTTAAAAAACACTATTACTGGGTTACTGGTTTATTGAACTAAATAAGTTAGTTAAACACTTCGGGTTTCTTCTGTGTGGGTGTGTAAAATAAAAATAAAAATTATCACAAGTACAACAGAGGTTTTTGGAAGAGTCATACTGCCTCCCAGTGGAGAAGAAGAAAAGCAGCGGCTGTTTCCTTAAAGACCGTTCATTGATGCTTGGTGTAAAACTGCGTGTTTCTGATGGGATTTGGGGTGGTAATTTAAAACATGCTAACAAGTGGCAGAAATTAACAGCACTGCCCCGTGTGAACAACGAGATGCGTGCCATTTCAAATATTTATCCGCGTCTCCGTCTGTTAACGATCTCTGACTTCGGATTGCGTATTTAACACTGCAAGGGTGTGTTAGCAGTCATGGTGACGCGCATGGTGATGCCCGTGACCTCCTCTTGGGGGCGCTTCAGTGTTACACTCCAGAGAAAGCTGTACGAGGTGATCATCACGCTGATAAACTGCTGTCAGGCAGCAAAAACCTGATTCAAGATCAACAGGGTAGTAAAATATCTTTAAGGTTTTAAAATGAATATAACATTCAGGAGCAGTCCTACTGTGTAAAATATCCTATTACAAACAGGCATAATAAAAATATCCAAATATCCATTTTCTATTTCTGATTGTCCTGTGCAGGGTCCATCGGCTCTGGAGCCCGTCCCAGAAGCTATGGTCGTAAGCCAGGGAATAACCCAAGATGGGGTGCCAATCCATTGCGGAGCACCATTCATGCACATTACGACAATAATATTAAGACACTAATTGATCTAATTTTGTGTTTAAATCGTGTATGTCTGCTTTTTAATACTCAGTGTTAAATATACAGTTTGAGAGGTTAATACATGTAATTTGAGAATTATCCTAAAATGCATCTAAGTGAGAAGGTTTTGCTGGTCATTTCCCATCTACGTCACCATAAAAGTGGCAGAGTGCTTGCTTCAGTCAATGGTGCCACGCTTAAGTGTCTAAGTACTGGTGCGTTTGCAGCACGGACGGCCATTCAAGCCCTCGCCAGATGGCTGACGTCATCCGCGATGCTCACAGGCTGACTTCCAAAGGCGGGGGAAGGGGCAGGTCACCCTGCCCGGAGATGGAGCATAGAATCAAAGACGTTCTGCAGTGATACAGAGCACCGGAATGGAGGACATACAGTACCAGATAAACGTGTGGACACACCTACCAATCGAGAGGTTTATTTCTACTATTGTCTACATTTTAGAATAATTAAAAAGACATCAAACCTATATAAATCATATATGGAACTGTACACTGGTTAAAAAGTATGTTAAAAAATCATTTGGAGGAGCTCTGTGAGTTGGGACTCAGAAGGTTGCCGGTTCAAATTCCTGGGTCTGCAGAGTGATCCCACCATTGGGTCCTTGAGCAAGGCCCTTAATTGCTCCAGGGACTGGCTGACCCTACTGTCTCCTCTACACCAGTCTCATGATGTGGCCTCCTGGGATGCCTTTCCAGCTGTCCTGGAGGAGGTCCCACATATGCTGCGAACTCATTGGCTGCTTTTCCTTCACTCTCTGATCAGATCCCTCCCAAACTACTGTGTTCTACTGTGTTTAGGTCAGGTGGTCAGGTCATGTGACACGACACTCAATCACCCTACTTTATAGGCGTCTTTTCACTGAAACCTAACTTTTTCTGGCAGGACAAACAGGTCTGGGATCTGGGAGAACAGGGGAACAAGGGCAGCACAAATTACCCATAATTTCTGAGGTTACCTGGTGCAAATGTGTGAATTGGCAGCTTTGGTAAACATGCCAGCGGAGGAGCAGGAGACGTGGGAGTTACAGTGATCCGAGAAGCTCCTCAGATGAGCCCGGGCCACCTTCAATCCTCCAGCCTCACCCACCACGAAGGACAAATGCCTCGGTCACTTTGGAACATAACGTCTGGGCATCTCACTTGCAGCTGAGACCCACTGGCTGTCTGGCGGAGGCAGGAACGTGGGCAGGCTGATTTTCGGCAGATATGCGGAGGGCCGTGGGCGTCGATTTCTGCACATTTCTCTCCCGTTTTCCGGGGGATGCAGGTTACATATTTAAATGAAGGCTGCCCTGCCAGGATATGTCCTCTGCTGGCAGCACCGTCCATCTGGTTTTATAAGCCAGTTGTGATTTATGGTTCAATTTGGGCGAAATGGAGCGATAGCACGGAGCTTGTTTGGCTGTTCGTATTCCATCCCCTATCTCAGAAAAACAGTAAAACCAAAAAGTTACTGACTGATAACAGCCTCGTCCTGTTGCACATTTGTTTTGATTTCTTTTTTAGAAGATCAGCTTTCACTTTCTGCTGAAATATCTAATATTCTTTATGCAGAAATGCAAAAGCAGCGTCTTGATGCTGTCAGTGAATAAAAATACTGTTGGAAATGGATTAGCCGGTTAAACATACAAAATGAGGTGTACTTTTGCAGATATGTTCCCTATATTTGGATACTTAAATAATAAGTCTTTCCGAGGGAGATGTGAGCCATTGTGCGTGCATAAGAGGATTACTATGTTAATAGGGTGACCCAGGGCTCAGCAGCAGGTGATGATCGTGTGGCTTTACAAGGGAGGGGTGCTATGCTGAGGCTCACAGGCCGTTCATGGGAGTTTTACTTACACAAAAATATTCTGAGGGGAAAATGAAAAATGCGACAAAGGCATCCGATGGCTTGGACCCGCCTCCTCTGCAATCTGATTGGTTATCTCTCTGAACTTAACGTTTTGCCCTCAGGACATTGTTGTGTAAGTAAAACTCCCATGAGCTCACAAGCCAATCCAAAGCAAGGGTGCAGCATGAATTTTATGCCACGCGGCACCGTGCTGAGAGTCAGCCAGGATATGGTGCTCCTGGATCGACACGACTGTTGCGGAAACTGATGGGTGGAGCTTGTAGCTTAAAGATCTTCACAGAGTCTATAGACCAATAAATGACAGCTAGGAAAGTCTTTGCCTTGCCTATATGTGCCCTATATTCAGTGGTGGAATGAATACTTCGTTACTGTACTTAAGTAAATTTTTACGTATATATACTTTACTTAAGTAAAAAAAATAATGCATACTTATAC
>JABFEB020000036.1:5568218-5581342 GCA_019775895.2 Stomatorhinus ivindoensis | reverse complement strand
AAGTAAGATGTTGATGTAGTAATTATACTTTTACTTAAGTATATATTTTGCAGGGTAGTTGTACTTTTACTTAAGTAGTAAACTTAAGTACTTCCTCCACCACTGCCTATATTCAGGACCAGGGCAAATGGGATGAGCAGCTTATAACGATGGGCTTCAGCCAACCTAAAATACAACGGCGCATGCATTCAAGAATTTAGCTTCCGTATCTGAAGCTTGTGAAAAGGCAGTTGGGTCGGGAATAACAAGCAGGCCGCTGCCGTGATGTGGCTGATCTCGGCCTTACGCACCGCATCTCAGAACGGCTCAAGTGAGCATGGAGGTGCGGGGGGGGGCCCCGCTGGGTGCGGGGTGAGCCTGTGGATCCGACAGAGTGGCGCAAAGTAGTGCCAGATATGTCGCGATGATTCACCAATCAGAGAGCCCAGTTCATTCTCACAAGGGAACGTGACAGAAATGACTGCACACTTCTGTGGAAAGCATGTCATTTAACTTATTTATGGATCAGATAAGAATAGGGATATATCTGTGAGAAATCTCTGCGTGCAAGCCACGAGGATATGGCTGTCCCGCACTGGACAAGTTAAAAATGGCTTCCTCCCACACTTATGGTGCATGAAAAGGTAGCCATGCCTATGAGTGATAATATTTGGGTGTTTCTCATCCTTTGTTTGATTTCTTTTATCCCTGAACACATTCCAGAGATTAAACATCACTCAGAGGGTGATTTCTCTGAGTAGATGATGGAGAACATCTTATGACTCTAAAAAAGCCTGTGGAACAAGCTGAGACTACGGGTAAGTTTCTTGTCTGTCATCTGCACCTGTGGAAGTCCATCTCATCACCTACACCAGTGTTTCCAAATCCGGTTCTCAGGGACCCACAGACAGTCCATATTTTCGCTCCCTCCCACCTCTCTACACCATGGTGGGGGGGGGGGGGGGGGGGGCATGCAGGATTGTTTGGTGCTGAGCCCCTCTCCTTTTAAGATGAAATAATCACCTAATGAGCAGAGTCAGAAGATTGTGGCCAGCTAGCTGGTTATCAGAACATATCCTGAATAAGGAATGCTTATTTAATGTTTGGTGTAGTGACTGTTTGTGGCCACCAGGGGGATCCAAAACTTATGGGCTCCACACAAATGTGTGGTTTGAGTGGTGGTAAATGCCGCCGTGGGGGATGTGGGGGTCGTGGGGGTCATCTGTATTACAGTGGGGTTCCTGAAATCCGGTCTCGGAGGGACAGAAACCAAAAGAGTTCGCAGATTTCCTTGTTCAAACACACCTACTAAACCTGGTAATTAGCCGATTACGATGTGTTTGAGCAGGGAAATCTGCACACTGTGTCGGATTTTGGTTTATTATGATTATTACTTTTGAGAAAATGCCACAATACATATTATAATAAAAAAGGGGCCATTGAAGTTTAATATAAACAGTTGAATGAGATTACAATTGGAGAACGAGGCTTTCATCATTAAAACCGAGATATTTGGCTTGATTCTAATTTACTTTATAGTAGGAAGAGGCATTTTAGCAGATCAATTACTTTTATTATATAAAAAGAGAAAGATAACAAAGCACAAAGAAGTGTACTAGCCTCAAACACTGCAGCTGAGATGGATAGCTGGGGATGGTAGATGGCAGCATTGGTGCAGTGTGGAAGCATGATGTGCAGCATCTATGCACTGTGGAGGGGTGACGTGCAGCGTTGGTGTAATGTGGCAGTGTGATGTGCAGCATGGGTGCACTGTGGAGGGGTGAAGTGCAGCATTGGTGCAATGTGGAAGCATGATGTGCAGCATGGGTGCACTGTGGAGGGGTGACGTGCAGCGTTGGTGTAATGTGGCAGTGTGATGTGCAGCATGGGTGCACTGTGGAGGGGTGACGTGCAGCGTTGGTGTAATGTGGCAGTGCAATGTGCAGCATGGGTGCACTGTGGAGGGGTGATGTTCAGCGTTGGTGTAATGTGGCAGTGTGATATGCAGCATGTATGCACTGTGGAGGGGTGATGTGCAGCATTGGTGTAATGTGGCAGTGCGATGTGCAGCATGGGTGCACTGTGGTGGGGTGACGTGCAGCATTGGTGCAGTGTGGAAGCGTGATGTGCAGCATGGGTGCACTGTGGAGGGGTGACGTGCAGTGTTGGTGTAATGTGGCAGTGTGATGTGCAGCATGGGTGCACTGTGGAGGGGTGACGTGCAGCGTTGGTGTAATGTGGCAGTGTGATGTGCAGCATGGGTGCAGTGTGGCAGGGTGACATGCTCAGCTGGGTATCTCCGCTAGCAGCCTGAAACTGTCAGTAGTGGCAGGATTCGAACCACAATTAGCCCATATTTCCCAGCCTACATGTGACCGCCATTCGTCCTTGACACCACAGCTGTCTGAGGGGCATCGGACATTTTGGAGGCAGAGCAGTGCTCCTCAGGGCTTGCCATCCCGGCACCATGATCCTCCTTATGGTGTTGGACTTCAACTGGCCCATTTGTTCCAAAGCGAACCTTCTGGTACACACACAGGACGCCTCACGTGCTCCGAACATGGCTGCTTATTTCCCATGACCCCGCTGTCTCTTTATGATCCAGTGGCTCCTTCTGCACTTAGAGATTCAGTTACACATTGAAGCATTATAATGACGCACTGTAGAGAACAAGGCAGCCTGACTTATAGTGTGTAACAATGCCATTAATACAGGCACTCAGATCGACATCATTGCAGCAACCCACTCAGATATCCATCCTATACCGAAAAAGCAGTATCATTACATCCATCTACCCACCTGGGACAGGGGTCATATATTTACCTCGTTAGCAGACTGCCCCAGGTGATATTATATATGTTTCTTAAAAGCGCACTCAGCATCAGTATATTGAGTGCATATCTTTCATCTTTATACCAGTTTTCTATGTTTTTATGGCAGTATTTTTATACTTTTCTTATAACTAGAAAACCGTAGCACTTGAAAACAGGATCATTTTACGTGACTCCCTCTAGGTCGGGAAATAATACAGTGTTACGGGATATTTTGGCCTGAAACGCCCCCTGTCATAAGACAGCAGACTGGACATTCAGGCTTCAGGATTTACTGCTGCTGGCTTCCTAAATTCCTAAAAAAGAACACGAGGGGGTGTTAATCTGTAGCTGGCTTGTCATGCACCGGTGCCTTTCATCAGCGATGTTTACTTCTGTGTGACTGAGCGCGGAAATTTGCTTTTGCATTACATGGAGGCTGGTTATGGGCAACACAGCGCCCCCTACCGGGGCCTTCATTCTCCCCACCAGTGTAAACGCCCCCCGCTTTATTTAGGTTGGAAGAGTACAAACTGCAGGCTGACAAACAAGATGTACGATTAAAGGATAGTGCTTGTTACGCGTCAATGGCTAGCATGTAGCATTAGAGATGCGCGATGCTTCAATGAAGACAAATAATAGCTCGCTCATGTCATCCATGACGGTCTAATCTGAGAGTCCCCGTCTCTATTCAGAGGCTTGCATTAAGTCGCAGTTACCCCTATTAGCCACTGCGTGGCAGCCAAAGACAGCGACGGAAACGCAGTCGTGCCCTATGTTTCATCCAATGCTGCGATATGATTTTATTTCTACTTTTCAAATGTAATTATAAATCATGCCTCCTAATTATTTCCCGTTTTATTCTGTTGCCGATGATGAAGGGTTAGAAACTATTGCAGAGAAATGTAGGTGTGTGCCTGTGGGGAAGCTGTCATTGGCTGTAGGCGTTGACGTGAGATGCGCTCCGGAGGTGCCTATTAAGAGTACTGGGTCGCCGTCCGTCCTCCATCTGACCGCCCGTGATGTGGCCTCTCTCCCGTTAAGGCATGTGACAATGACGCAGAACAAGAGCGTGGAGCCCCGGTGTCCCCCACCCCCCGTGATCATTAAGAAAACACCGCGCCTGCGGGTTATTGGTTATCCGAAAAATTCACAGGGCTGCCGATTCGGGCTGTACCCGAACCATCAGCAGCGCATGGCGGTATATCGTCTTGCCTGTTCCCCCAGGCACTGGGATTCTGGCAGAATCGAGCTCAGTCTCCCTCATCATCATCAAAGGCACACAGACGTCTTAATGCCGAGTGAAGTTGCTCACTACAGGTGTGCAGGACTGACCTCACTTAAGCGCCGATTAATCTAGCGAGCGACGCTACGCCTGTACTCATTAATCTTGCAGCCACACAGAGGTAATTAAACGAGCAGCCGAGCTCGGGTTCTAACCAGGCTATTTTAAACCGCTCACTCCCTCACCCGTTCACGTCTCCTCATAGAGACTGCTCAGTACGAAGTCACAGCCAAAGTGTGTCCTGAAGGCTCCACCACAGGGGGGCGCTCTGCAGGTGGGGGACTTCTGAATCGGGCCCCTAACTGCACTCAGCGATGAGTACAGCTGCTTTCTTCTGCTGTTTCCTGACACACTGATTCTCAATGTAACTAACTGATTTAGTAGCAGTTGAAATACATAAACTAGTTTAGCATCCTGCGGCAGACAGACCATTAAAGCTGCATCTACGAGAAGCAGGTGACCGCAATGATCTGCGATCATGTCTGGTTCCTAGACAAGGGTCTTAGCTCTGCTTTGTGCAACAGTGACACTGGCCCAGTGACAGCGACCTGTCACCCATGGAATGTACCCCATAACCAACCGGTGAATGAAAAGTGCATCATCCAGTGCGTGCATCACACCCGTCTCCCAGGGTGCTACAATTATCTCAGCCAGCGGCGGAACAACTGTATACTGGGCCCTGGGGCAAAAATGGACCATGGCCCCCTCCCCTTTCCAAATGCACACCTATGGCCTGCCTACACCAGCTGGAATAGTGGCAGATGATGAAATGTAAGTAGCCTCCAAATATCATACCCATCATGCACTGCAGCATCTAGCAAATTCCACAAGCATGCTTTTTTTTCGTTAAAAATGCCTCAACAACATAGTTTCACAAAACATTACAAACTACTACATTTCAGAATCTTTTTAAGTAATTTTTTTTTGTGTGTTGACTCTAGACACTAGAATGATTCTATACATAAAATGATAAACACAAAGAAGTGTGATATGAGTTCATATACTATGTATGACACCAGTGTCTTAATCCTCATGAATGTTTCACATATATGTGAGATTTGTGGTTGGGGGGGGTGTGGGGTTGGAGGGATAGCCACCCCGCCTACCAGTGTGCCCCTGATCTCAGCGTGATGACATTTTAAGAGTTATCTGGATAGTAACAGACATTGCTGGTCAGCAGTACTCCAGATCCCTGGGTAACAGCGTCTGAGCGATCACAAGCACCGAAATCTAATGCATAACCATCTGTCACTTTAATAAATGTATTAGTCTATGAAATCGATTAAAATTGATCCTGCATGTATGAAGGCTGACAGTGATATTTACCAGGTTTATGCGGAAGGTTTGGGGGGTGATGGAATCGGTTTAAACTTGAGGTGTATTTCTGAAACCTCTTCTGACAGAGCACATCAGTCAGGTGCAGTCAGTGCCTCCATGAGTGACAGGTGAGTGCCCCCTACTGGTGAGTGCGAGTGCTGCAGTATTAGTCACCACCAACAGCACTACAGTAATACAGGAGCCTCACCCAGTACCAGACGGCTGAAGTTTAAGTAGAGCAGAATCGCCTCGTGAAGGAGAGTAACTTCTGAAATTCAAAAATAGCCTCTTATTTGTCCAGTGTATTGCAATCATAATGCAAGGGGCTGAAATGCTAATCAGCCATGTTAACACGCATTTTCAAAGGAGTCCTTTATGACACTACTGATTCGTACCAATGGACAAACCGACACAGGTAAGATAAGTACCACTTACTCTGGCTTTACATGCTGAACATCCACCAGTCTTGTTTTAATAAGAACCATTTAAACTTCATTTAGACCTGGTGCTGAACGAGGCTGATTTCGATTTAACAGACACCGACAGGAGCACATGGCAATTATCTGTGCAAACGCAGACATATTCTTTTGTTTCCCTCCTAAATTATTTTCTTACCAGTCCATTTAATTCCCACAGAAAGAGGAAAATTTTATCGGTCTAATTCATAGCCGAATGCTGACGGGCTGATATCTCCGTACCTCGCTGCTTTGTCCAGTACACATTGAATGAGGGCTCACACTTTGCACTACGGACATGTTACTGAGCCAAATATCAGACATATCATTGCTTTCATGAACAGAACATAATTTTTCTCATTCTGCTGGTGTTTGACTACAGTTTTTAATTAGCTGTGTGCTGTATGCTGCACTTTGCATTCCACTGACCTGGATCGCGTCTCCGTTTATTTCCTCTAATTCAGCCTCTACTAGATCACATCATTGTTTATTCAATTTTATAGCCCACTGCCTCATGTCTCACTAATAAGGAACCTGCCAGCCTGGTGAACGGGAAAAACGACGTCTTAATGTTGCCGCTGAAGTGTGCCGAGAACACAACTGCGGAGCCGCCTGAACGAGCCTATCTGTGACGCCGCGGCTCGCTGGACGGGGCACGTTCTTAACAGGGCTGTCCAGGTGACGCGTATTGCACGGCGTGGGTGTTTTGGTGTCACCGGGGCCTTGAGCGGGCCTTCGGGTGCCGCAGAAACACAGCTGTGCCCTTATTTACATCCTGTCGTTCTCAATCAACGTCATGGTAGCTGTTGTACTGCAAAGTCAATGATGGGTGCCGATCACGCTTATGCAACCTCTGCTGTTACATACTCTTCCATTAGAGTAGCAAGCTCCACGCACAATATCAGATGCTATTATTCTGAGCACTTATCAGGGAGATTAAATTAGACAGCTAATGACAGACAAGTGTTTGTCTGAATTAAAGAAATCACTTAAACAACAATGACTTTGAGAATTAGCAGCCGTCTGATTTGCTTTGAAGCGGTTTGCAGGAAGTCGAGGTTAGCATAAAATAAAAGCTGAGCTCTCGCAGCGACCCGCTTGTCTCCATGGCGTCACGGCTGATGGCGCTGGTCATTCACGCAGCGGAGATCCCTGTCCATCCCAGCCTCACAAGGAAACTGCTAAGAATCTCACCTTCTTGCTGATCCACAGAAGCCCCCTGTATGGGCTCTGCCTTTATAGAGCTGTAAGAGACTTTATTACATTGGCATGATGCCACGGCAAATGCATTAAAAATCAATTACGCCACTGCAACAGTGGGCAGGATCGATAAATCAGCTGGCAGGAAGCCAGAGGCTCCTGGCCATAGAGACAGAGGACAGGGCTACCTGTTCCAGGGGACCAGCGACTCTGAGCCCAGGCTTTCGGCACGGACCATTGGCCTCACCAGCATGGGTATTTGGGTATATTGGGTGGGCACTAGTGTTTCCTGGTGGGCAAAAGTTGCCAACTAGGAGTGTGGCAACAGTGAAAAAGTAGGGGGGAGGGGCTCTACTAAATCACTAATTAATGGTTAACTTTATTCTGTCTCTGCTGTGCTGTTGGGTCTGTCCCTGGCGTTGACATGTCTGCTCTTCAGTACCTTTCCATGACACACACGCTCGCACTCCCCTTTGAACGTGCCAGTAAGGAAAAGAAATCAATGTGCTTTTGAAACAGTGTTTTGTAGGTTAAGGGCAGCAGAAAGGGTCTTTCAGAAACAGCATGCGCTGAACGACATGCAGGGTGGTGCAATGTGCGCGTATGTCTCCATTCCTCTCCGTGGATGGGCTCTACATTTCA
Organism: Stomatorhinus ivindoensis; assembly: GCA_019775895.2. NCBI lineage: Eukaryota > Metazoa > Chordata > Actinopteri > Osteoglossiformes > Mormyridae > Stomatorhinus > Stomatorhinus ivindoensis. Next base: position 5,573,654 of record JABFEB020000036.1, on the reverse strand, counting down.
GCATGAAGAGGAATGGAGGCTGCAATGCAGAAAAGACTTTTTCGGTATGTAATAAAGGATAAAAATATATCTGCCTTCTATGCATTTGAGACAATGGGAACGCAGAGAGTATAACGGAATAGAGAGCTGACTCTTAAATAATGATTTTTTTTTTTAATCGGCGCTTGTGCCAGTTTCAGAGCTTATTCCACTGTGAGATGTTCGCTGTGGGGGTCTCTGCTGGTCGTGTCATGACATGGTGTCCTGGAGTGTGAGAGTGCGGGGGCCCAAGCGACATCACCGCAGAGGCTCTGTGGATGAGCTGAGGGATTGATAGTAATGATATTATACATGATGTTGATGATTATGATCATGCTAATTGCAAATATGTTAATTATGAATTTTGCCTGCAATGTTTTTTTGGCTAATATAAATAACATGGCAAGAATTATTATTATTAATTATAATAATAATAATAATAATGATAGTAACAATAATAATAATGATGATGATGATGATAAACAATAATAATGATAGTGATAATAGTAATTGCAAGTGTGTTAATTATTAATGTGCCCACACATTTGCAGCAGTGTTTTATTTGGCAGCCCAATAGACGTCTTACATATAGCAATGAGATTAGCAGGCTGTCGGTTTGGGGCGCGTTATAATCCGCCCGGGACGGGAGCCAGCTCGTGCGCTAAGATAACGCCTCCTCATCTCCGCCGCGTCACGGGTCTTCCCCGCCCTGCGGCCGGTCGCCGCTTCCTTGCTTCTCCATCTTTACTGCACTGCGGCCGTTACTGACAGCAGCATCATGTGACTCATCCCCCGGGACGGGTAACAGGAGCGCGTCAGATTTACTTTGGAGCTGCGAAGCCCTATCGGGGGGGTGCGACGGGACGCCTGCAGTTATTACCGTGATCGTGCAGATAAATATGCATCATTTCCTTATGCAGACAGACTTTTAGTGTATAGTTAGGTCCTGAAATATCTTCAGACTGCATTTCACATTCGATTGTGTTTATTTTGAAGCTGCATAAGGCAGATTGCATGGATGTCTGTCATTCATTTTATATAGATATTTACTAGGAACAGGGGTTCATCAGATGCTGGGTAGAATGGAAAACCCACTGGATAGTAGCTCTCAAGGTACCTGAGTCAGACACTTGTTTTAAATGATTTTGTACACGGTGTTCTGACGCCCCCTATAGGAAGTCGTCTGTGTGCTGGTCAGATGACGGTAGTCTCGGTCAGAACCGTGGACAGCAACCCACCATCAGAATTCCGGCACCTCTTTTTCTGGCTGGCTGTTAAAGATCTCCCCCCTCCCCAATCCAGTATGCTTGACACCCGCCGTCGCCCCCCCAGTTGGCTCAAGTTTTCATTCAGTAGCTAAGAGGAATGCAGTTTGGAAATCATCTGCCTGCTATCTCCGGCCCGGCCTGGCCCGGCCCATGGAACAGCATAGCCTGACTGGAGCTGAATCTCGGCCCAAACCCTGTGGAACGCCACCATCTGTATTACACCCCACCTTCACAGGGTGCGACCTCGTGAACCTCTGCTTCTACACGCAAGTGCCTCTGTTCCCGCCCCAATAGCTACAGTGTGATAATTATTCTGCATACCCTCTACCCAGTGCTTTTGGAAAATATTATATAAATCACAAACCCACAGATTCTACATCATTTATGAGCTTTAAAATAATTATGTTTTCTAAACTGTTTACATTTGAAAATGCTCATGAAATGAGTAGCTAGTAAGAAAATAAAAAAATCATCTGCATTCAAAGAGAAATCAGTTCTACTAAGGGCCCCTGAAATGACAGGAGGTATACAGGTGAATGAGGAGCAGGCCCTGACTTGGCTCCCGTACACCCTGTACACTGTCAGACCTACTTGTACCGACAAAATTGAAGTTATGATTATGTTCACTGCTGCACGTAGGACATGGAGCAGAATGAGAGGATGTTTCTTGCCTCTAACATGACTTTCAGCATGAGCTCCCGCCCTACAGCTCACAGACGTCTCACGGGAGATAGTTCCACATTTACGATTGATTAGCTCATCTCGTCTGCTTTTCACTACCCTTCATGTTGGGGTTGCTGGGGGGGGGGGGGGCTGGCCTGGCCTGGCCTGTTCCCACACCTCCTCCATGTGGTTCCTGATCTCCTTCCAGCAGTGACGTGTAGAGGATCATGTTAGCATTGAATGATATATTTATAAACCACTGTGTATGACGCCCAAAGTGCTTCACAGGGCCAATGAGGAGCCACTTCAACCACCACCACTGTGTAGCCCCCACCTGGGTGATAAGGCAGCAGCCATTCTGCATCAGTACACTCACCACATTAAGTACGCTAAGGTGGCTAAGGGGCAGGAGAGAATTCATGAGTTAGATAGAGGGGATGATTAGGAGGCGGGATTTCATAGGGTCACAGTGGGTAACTTTAGCCAGGACATCAGCGTACCACCCCTACTGGGAAAGGTGCCCAGGGATCTTTTATGACCTCAGAGGGTCAGGACCTCAGGAACTTTTACATCTCATCTGAAGGACAGAACCATTTTTACAGCAATGTCCCCGTCACTGCACTGGGATCCACACAGACCACAGGACGGGCTGCCCTATTGGTCACAGTGTCCCCGTCACTGCACTGGGATCCACACAGACCACAGGACGGGCTGCCCTATTGGTCACAATGTCCCTGTCACTGCACTGGGGCATTGGGATCCACACAGACCACAGGATGAGCTGCCCTATTGGTCACAGTGTCCCCGTCACTGCACTGGGGCATTGGGATCCACACAGACCACAGGATGGGTTTCCTTATTGGTCACACCAACACCTCTTTCAACAGAAACCCAGCAACAGCTGCTGATAATTTTTGATTATCCTCCTTCTCTCATGTCAACTTCACGGGACACCAGCATGTCACCAGCATGTCACGCTGTCATCCCCAAACTGTTCTGTGGCCACTGGATGACACAAGTAGCCAAAGAGTCTCATTGCTGAAGCTGAATGTGTACAGTGAAATGCGCTCAGTCACACACAGACCCAATGCCCTCTCCTAACACAAAACAGGTGAAGCCGGCCTCTTTACACGAGCCAGTCACCTGGTTTTAGTCTGATAGTCATACAAAGAGATGCACACATGTCAAAAGTCACATAAGTCCTTTGTACTGTGGGACATTAAGGGTCAAGAACACCCCCTGTGACAATAGATGGCGAGCTTTTCACTCAGGGGGGGGACTCCTTATCCTTATCTACTACTCCCCCTGCTGGTCAGTATGTCATCCTCCCAAACTGCATCTCATTCCCAATAAGTAGGTAAGCAATGGCACAGTTAAAAATGGTAGAAAAATGCGATTTCTCAGCTTGATGAGACGTATAACGATTTCCATGAGGAGTCAATGGCAGCTACATCTTACTTTACTCAGCGCCGGCTGCTATTGAAATTCAGTACTCGTACTGGTGGAAGTCGCCCAGCGAGTTAATCTTCCGTGTTGTGAGGCATTTCTGCTCAAGTGTGAGTATCGATTGACTGTGGAGTTGTTGGAGTGTTGGCTGGAGTGAGGAGTAGAGCGCCCTCTGCATGGCCAATGAGAAGCCCTTATCGCATTACTTAGATGCAATTAAATCTCTAACAGGAGGAATTTATTTTGGGGACGCTTATTTTGCTGACCTTGTGGTTCACATCCTATAACTTTTCACAGACACAATCTGTGCACTTAAATTAATTTTTCCCTCTAACACTTCCTGGTAATAATTCCCACGTGAAAACAAGTAACCTGTGATGTACACCAATGTGCACGGCACCTCACGTTAAAACTGTGGTTCTGAATGCACATCTACAGACACAAGTGGGCTTTAACCTTTAGACACATCTCCAGACATAAGTGGGCTTAGTGCTGAAAACGCTGTGGTTCTGAACATGGTGGTAGCACCCATCACATGTAACACCTTTATGTGGTTTTAACAGAAGTATAGCAACTTGACATGGATGCATCATCCGCGGGAGGAATTCTGAGGAATAATAATGGAAAACAGGGAATTCTGGGGCATATTTATCAGACCCTCTTCCAAAGCCTCACACCTTTCACCAGCTTCTCCGTGAAATGCAAAATTGACAGAAATGATTAGACCCTATGAGGAAATCAACAAACTGGTCTGGGACCAAAGTACACTTAACCCACCATCGCTGTTCGTCTTGATTGTGCATCAGCAGAAACCCGCTCGGCAAAATCCACAGGGCTGAGGAATTACGACTGAGGTGCTGATTTAGCCAAGAGAGAGAAAAAACCTGTAAAAGATTTATGAAGCACAGAATCTGCAGTCTTCCCGTCGTGACGAAATAATACATCAATGGAAATTTTATTCTTAGCTGTGGCAGGAATATAGAAGTTCAGAGAACATACAGGGTAACACTTGGACATTATTTTCTGAAGTCAGTCTAGTTTCTCTTTGCTTACTTGTATATGCATGAAGATAAATTCAATGTAGACAGAACAAAAGAGGAACAGATCATAAAACATAAAAGGGGCTTCGGTAATGAACCGTCAGAAAATGATGTACCTGCATTTCCAGCAGGTGACACTAATGGGACGGATAACGCCACCTAAAAACAAGTGATAAACGACCCAACAGCCCTTTCCGACAGAAGGGCGGGTATCTGGCTGGCAGTATCCACTGAGGATCCTGCCACTGTCTACTATACCATTCTGACCATTCACTCATCACACAGCTGCCGGCAATCAGCAGCGATTCTGTATATATTTACAGCTGACATCAGGGAGAGATGGTCGAGGTGATTAGGGTGAGGATTAGAGCGTCAATATGATAACCCACACGAGGGTGGGGGAGACAGGGTCAGTGTGAGGAACCTGCACAAAGGTCAGGGAGACAGGGTCAGTGTGAGGAACCCATATGACTGTCAGGGAGACAGGGTCAGTGTGAGGAACCTGCACAAAGGTCAGGGAGACAGGGTCAGTATGAGGAACCCATATGACTGTCAGGGTCAGTGTGAGGAACCACATGAGGGTGGGGAGACAGGGTCAGTGTGAGGAACCACATGAGGGTGGGGAGACAGGGTCAGTGTGAGGGACCCATATGACTCAGGGAGACAGGGTCAGTGTGAGGGACCCATATGACTCAGGGAGACAGGGTCAGTGTGAGGAACCACATGAGGGTGGGGAGACAGGGTCAGTGTGAGGGACCCATATGACTGTCAGGGAGACAGGATCAGTGTGAGGGACCCATATGACTGTCAGGGAGACAGGGTCAGTGTGAGGGACCCATATGACTGTCAGGGAGACAGGGTCAGTGTGAGGGACCCATATGACTGTCAGAGAGACAGGGTCAGTGTGAGGGACCCATATGACTGTCAGGGAGACAGGGTCAGTGTGAGGAACCACATGAGGGTGGGGAGACAGGGTCAGTGTGAGGGACCCATATGACTGT
>JABFEB020000036.1:5512636-5522968 GCA_019775895.2 Stomatorhinus ivindoensis | reverse complement strand
CTGACAGGGTATGGTGTCACATCCCGGAATCCCTACCTCAGGGCCTGCGTCCCAGGAGAGCCCAGCTCTGCACCCTGACAGGGTATGGTGTCACATCACGGAATCCCCTACCTCAGGGCCTGCGTCCCAGGAGAACCCAGCTCTGCACCCTGACAGGGTATGGTGTCACATCCTGGAATCCCCTACCTCAGGGCCTGCGTCCCAGGAGAGCCCCAACACCTCTGCATTCCGACACTGGATTATAGAATGGTTATGGATGGATAAAATAGAACGCTATTATGAATGATAAATTATGAGATGTAACTCATTATTAGACTTAATATCCAAAGTTATGAGAAGGTTGACTGTTTCACCACAAATGTGAACACTCTCTGATAAGTACCTTTGCCCGACAAATTGGATTTGGTTACCCAGCATTCCTGTAAATTTGTACCCCCCCCCCCCATACTACCCCAGTCCAGGTTTTAATTTTCTCTCCTCGCATCACAGACAGACACGTCTGTAAACAAGCGTTTCAGAGGGCTTTCACGCCAACACCTTGCCCACCCCAAAGAGAAAAATCCTGGGATGTTTTGGGGAAATCTACTCATATTAGTGGTCTAAGTTTTTAACTGTCTGTTGGGGGCGGGGGAGCAGGGTCTCTTGCACAGACTCGCTGGAGATAAACAGACTGGGATTCTCTTGTGGGGGCTTGTCTCTGGGAGTGTCCTCATCTACACACGCATCCATGGTGCTGCCTCCATGTAACTTTTGATAATATTTACACAGATGTCATGGACATTCTTGGGAAATTGTTGCTCTCTTGCCTCGAGATGTTTATTCCAATAAAGGAAACAGTCTCTATTGTTGGAGCTCCGTGCCGGGGGGACAGTGGGGGGGGGGGGGGGGTATACACCCTGAAATCTCCCCCCCCCGCCGCCAGTACCACAACACAGTTGTGAAAGCATTGGAGACGACAGCCACCCCTTCCGGTGCGTGATTAGGGTGTGATAGTGCTGTGCGCCGGCAAGCGGGATCTGCTTCAGTTCTGGGGGGTGGGGATGGAGTCATGGCCTTGTGGGGGACTCCGGCTGTGGGCGGTGGTGACCGCAGTGTGAGACTTGAGCAGCTCGCCTCGCACTTAAAGACCCCTCACCTAGGGCGTGTCCTGTCTGAGGGGCTCTGGCGAGATTGCGACCTCCCCCACGGTATCGGGAATGGACTCTGGCAGCTCCATCAGCCCCTCTGCCCCACACCGCTGACCGGAGGAGCCCCCACAGAGTGACTCGCCAGGAGCAAATGATGTACCGTAATTCACAGATAGGTGGCGCTCTCCACATGCTCTCCACACACCGCCCACTAGCGACACAGCAAGAGACACACTGGATAAGGAGCAGGGTCGCTGTACTGGGTGTACCCAGACCGGAGATATTACACAGGGAATGATTTATTATTCTGTTTAGATAATACCAGTTAAATAATAGTAGGTCTTTATCTGCATATATCTTGATATAGCAGACCTCAGAAATTCCTCTCTGCTCACCCACAGGGGGTGGTATGCGAGTTCAGTTTCAGAAATGATGGAAATATTTATCTCCTAGTGCCCTGAGGGGGCGTCATGGCAAGGGTAACTGACGATATTACCGAGGGGGAGGGAAAACAAACACACATGGCTGCAACACACACACACACATAATACGAGACTTTTGGCATTCACAGATCTTCACAGATCAGAGTAGCAGGTTATTTATCTCATTGTGGGGGCCATTTTGTCCCCACAAAGTAATAAAAAAAATAATCCATGCACATGCACACACACACACACACACACACACACCCCTAACCGTATTAAAGCATCACATTCACGTCTACAAGGCTGATCTATTCCTTTTTTCTACAGGCACACTTCACGATGGGTAATGGGACATGCAATTAACGAAGGCATGATGAATCTGTACATACAGATAACTTTTACATACCTCTAAGTACGAGGCTAAAATGTACACCCAGCATTCACAATTCAACTTGAAATGGAAGCAACTATGGCAGTATCCAAATGGATTGCAACCATCTTTGATATCTGTATTTGCTGTTACGACAGGCTCGATAAACCTATTGAAACTTCAAATTACATAATAAGACAGGATTTGTCAGAAGTTGGCAAAAAAGTGTTTGTGTGTCCAGACACGTGGTTGAAGAAAGAATTTCAGTGTAATTTTAAAGAGAAACAGAGGAAAAACGGCACCCATGTAGAAGGAACTTGGGGTCTGTGTAATGATAGTTTGGAAACCAGTGATCCCATTCTATAACAGTAATGCATGGTGAGGCTTCAGGGCTTAACAGAGGACTGAAAAAGCACCAAAAAAAGAACATGTAAATCTGTCAACATGGTTCATTTTGGGAAATACAAGACATTCGCCACCATGCCCTTAATCATGTGACTAAGGTCTTTGGCACTTACTGCTATTTCTCTACGGCGTTCTACCCTATTATCATTCACTCTGCAGTGTAACATAACGTGATAATTCCTGTCAAAGCAGATTTACCTTCTACGCCGACTATTTACTATAGAGCAGATATACCCCGGCTGTTACACACTGTATATGGAAATCCATGTGAATAAAAATAAAGTTTAAAAACACAAGTAAAAAACACTAAGTCTCAGATGTCATTTAGCCCGCTGATACAAGTCGTGACAGGAAAACCGGGTACCTGCCATGTGCTTTCTGTCTCGCCAAAAACTGCCAGACCGCCAGTCAGATCAATGTTACAGTAAATTATGAGGTGCAGATCACTATTTGACTTAATATCCGAAGTTAGGAACATGTTGACAGCATTTCACTGCAAATGTAAACGCTCTCTGATAAGTACCTTTGCCCGACAAATCGGATTTGGATTCCTGGCATCTCCGGGGAGAGCGTAACGTGATGTACGATACGAGCTGGGTAGCAGAGTTCTCTTGCTTACACTCAACCAGCTGCGACATCCCCTGAATCACAGCGATAACGGCGCCCCGAGCGCCAGCGTGCTGGAAGCGGCCGTCACTTCGCCCTTGAGGCCTGCACCTGCGCGTCTCCTCATTCCCGGACAGACGCCAGGTGTTTACGCCGCCCCCGTCACATGCGCCATGATTAATGACACCGGCCACGAAGCACATCAAGGACCCTTAAAAGTACGGTCACAGGCAGACGCTCTTCACAGAGACCTTGCTAGACCTGACAGTGCGATAAAAGTCCCCACCCTCACCCCGGTGATCAAAGAAACGGTTGAAGACACAAACCCTGAGGAACAAGAAGAAATGATTCATATTAAATGAACATTTTCTGCATGGAACACTATCAATCTTTTTAAATTCAGAGACACAGTGCTGCATGATCTCAGGTACAGCTTGCAGGGATTCACGAGCCTGGATCCAAGAGGCAGGAGAACTTCTACGTCTTAATCAGACCCCTATACATTCCAATAAGAAATGTATGATTTTTATGGCATGACTGTTCCCATTGAAATCACAGCCATGCTTGTACACCACTTATAATACAGCAAGGTTACATGTGAAAACATAATGGAATCTAGACAAAAGGAAAGCGATACGAGGAATGTCACCCAGCAGGGCTGCACGCTGCTCAGTCCGACACACTGGGCAGAAACATCTGCTCGCGGCCAGATAAACCCGGCGGAAAAGCTGCCAGATTAGCGGGCGCCTGCCCGCCGCGAGCGGAGAGATGGTGCCGAGAGATGTACGACCACCATCCGCAGTCTGCTGTCAGACACAAGCCCTCGCCTCCCAGGTTACTTCCACCGACCTGCTAATCTGTGTGAGGTGGCTTAATGACATGTGAAAACACGCGGATAACCACAGATACCTGGAACGACAATTAAACATCACAAAGACAGACAAACCAACAAAGACGGGCCGCTCCTGAACACCAGTACACAGCGATGGAAAGTTCAGGTCCAGAAAGTAGAAATCCAGACCAAGGTTTTTTCAACCAACCAGTTCAGTACTCTGTGACTGTGACTCTATACTCAACTAGATAGTTGAAACAAACAGCTTTCTATTCATCCTCTCAGATGCAACATATGAGCAAGGCAATCAATCCTTTGTCTATTGGCTAGTCCTACACTAGGTCATGGGGGGTTTTTGGAACATATCCCAAGATGCACAGGGCACAAGGCTGGGGTACACCCTGAACGGGATGTCAGTCCGTCACAGGGCACAAGGCTGGGGCACACCCTGGACGGGATGTTTAATTCCTCACGTGATTACCTGCTACCGAAGAGTGCTTAGCTTGTTCCTAAGCTTGGTTACTGGCACTCTGATGGCAGAACCTCATCAGGAGGATGTAATGACTCCAGACGCAGAGTTTTTAACGAGGGTGAAGCAGCAGGGGTGAGATAATGAGGGAGGGGACGGAGGAGAGGCTGATACAAAGACTTCGGGGAGGTGCGTTCTTCATCCTAGCAGAAAGTTCTGGTAAAGATCTTTGGTGAGAGTGTCAAATATAGCGTCCCGTTCTCTCTGCAGATTTCCCGGGATCCTGGCCAACTTCTGTCAGTGGGTGTGGGGGGGGTATTGGTCCCAAGCCGACCACCTTTTAGCAGGATGACTCAGACACCCCCCCCCTTTCTTTTTCCCCCCCCAATGCTTATTTGATTTTCTAGCAGACACATTGCTTTCTCACCACCTCATCATCGACGCTCTTTAATGAGGCGCCTGCAAGAGAGCAGGAACAGATTCTAGGAAATGAGGGCAGTCAGGACGCCATCTGAGGGCCGACACCTTTCATCCCGAGAAAGCTGCTCCCTATGGTCACGGGATCCATCCCCAATCCACTGTGCTTCACAGACTGAGGAGGTAGGCAGAGCTGTAACCACTGGGACGGCCACTCAGGTAAAGGGTGAGCCATACGGCAGAGATGAGCAGGCCGAACCAAAGCCGACCCACCAAACAAAAGCCGACTCGCTAATCCGAGGGAGAGATTTCCAAGAGACCGTCCTATTTTCAGGATAGTAAGAAAATCAGGATGAGAGATCCGGCTCCCAGTAAGACGGATGCTATGGACTAAATGTCTTCTGATGGCCGGGATGAAAAATCTGACGAGAAATCCAGGCGGATTCGGCCGTTAGCTATCGGTTTAATCAGCAGACAGTTTCTTAACGAATGCCTGACGACCGATATGTTTGCTAAGCAGAAGGACTAACTGGGAGGGTATATATTAAATTAAACAGGCAGATTATGTAAGCAAACAATGAAAGCTTTGGGCTTATTAAAATATGCTTCTTATCGAATCCTGGCCATTAACTAACGATAAGAAAAATTACCTTTTCCCCTTATCAGACAGCATCAGAAAGAGACGGATCCTCAAGCAAAGTCCAATTATCTCACCTTCCTTGTTTTGGGGTTTTCTGGTCTTTTCTCATTAAAAGGCCTATTAAGGAACTGTCCTTCTTCCCTTGTGCTGAGATCAAAGCCTCAGGCCACGTCAAGCTCGCCGATAACAGGAGTTTCCGTTTGGCGCTCTCAGGAGGCGTAGCGTTAGCACGGGGCGGCAGCACAGCCCCACGATCCGCAGCGAGTGTAGGAGCATATGAAGAGCAGCGCGAGAGAAGCCACGCTCTGCAAATGCATGCTAACAATCTCCTGCAGTCTCATGATTTTACAAACAAACCTAAATCCTCGGCGGGAATCAACTTCTACTCATTAAGTGAAACTACGCCAGAGGTTTGAGGTTGCAAATAAGCATCTACTTGAGGACGTCTTGTTCATATTGAAAATTAGAAATTCAATAAATTGCACTAAGCATTTTAACCAGGGGCTTTTCTTTCAACTAATAAACAAACATTCATGCCCTGTAGACAAACAACTGACTGCATTAAAAATTCATGCACTTCACCACCAGCAGGACGTGTAACTTTCTTGCAGTAAATTGATAGCTGACGTTCTTTTTTGTGCGTTTAGCTCTGTTGGTTATTTTGAGCATTTATCGAAAAATTCAAACAAGGGAGGACAAATCACAGGGATTTTCCCAAAACCCACAAGCACAGGTGACTAGGTTGGACACTTTCAATCTGAGGAAATATGGGACACCTTCCCCCAGATTCCCAATGATAAAACTTGTTTTGTTTTTGGCTTGGATATACTGTAAGAACATGGGACAAATCCTGTCCTGCATTGCTTCATAATGGCACACTGCAGTTTATTTTTCAACAAATATCATGTAGTAACTCAGCTGCTACTGAAGTACAAATTATGAACAAGTCGTGCATAAATATGATTGCTGAGATAAAAGATCCGTCATGATTCATTACTTATGAACAAACACGACATCAGTATTTAAAATGTGTCATTCTTGACTTATCCTTCTGTGGTTCACACACAAAGGTTTAAAGAACAACAAATATAGTAACTGCTTGAAATAAAACGTGTCACAATTCATTAATGAATCATTAATGAATTAACATGTCAGTATGTAACTAAGGCTTTGTTTGTGGTTAATTAGTACATTAATACATATATTAATTAATAGTATGATGTTGTATCAGTGCACCATCAAGTTAAGTGTTACTGCCGTGACTAAACAGGAGGCATGGTACATTTCTGTTTTATGTACTATTGGTGCATTCAGAAGCTAGGCAGACACCCCCCCACCCCACACTCAAGTATCTGATGCAAAAACGGTTTGGAGATTTTTTGTAGGAATTTAATTGTCCCAGCAGCACTAGCCAGTCAGAAGCTGAGAAAGGCAGTGGAAATAATTAACACGGCTGGCCATGTTGATGGCCGTTTGATGGTCATTGTTCTCGGACACTCCCCCGCGCCGCACGACGGGCCCTCCCCTCCCCCATACCCAACAATTTAATAGCTTCATTGCCTTCATCTTTTCTATGAGAAATGAATGACAACTAGAATAATATAAACATCCCTCATAGTCTAAACGGAATATAAATTCAATTTAATGTCATGGCAAAGAGCGCTATTGTGTTGTGGGCAGGGAAAACGCCAGAGCTGGGTTCTGTGTGCAGGAAGGATGACCCTGTATTTCCATGCCCTGATTCAGATGGAATATTAAAGTTAATGGAGGCCACAGACACAGTCTTATCTGCTAAAACAGATACTCTTACTTGCTTATTTGTTCATTTATGTGCTAATTTTTTTATTCGCAATTTTAAAGGAAATGTCCTCTTGGTTTTTTGCCAGAATGGGAAACCACCTGTAAAACTCAACTGGCTTCTCCACATTGCTGCTCTGCTGGACTGGAGGCCTTCAAATGGTGCCAGAGCCTTGGGTGCTGCTGGTGTCACGTCTATGAACCAATGAAAGCCACGACCGGTGCTTGATGTGGGCCAGTACTTACCCTTATGAGCCATTACTCCTTTCTTATTTTTCTCCAGAGCACCAGGAACATTTCTTGCATACTGGCATGTTTTATAATTACCAGCAGTGAATAACAAGGTGAGTACCAGTTCCCACACTTCAAGCACTAATAGTGAATGGTTTTTGAGTTCCATTTACCACTGAGGTTGTGAGCCCAAATGACTTGAACTGTTTCTCCTCAAAACATACAACCTTAATTTGTGGAGATAAGAGTCCAGACTACCAATCTATACTCTCATTTCACGATGCGGGAGAGAGCTCAAAAGGACTGCAGAGGCACTCAAGAGCAGAGGAGCGTCGGGAACAAACACAGATGTGTGTGAAAGAACAAAACCAAACACAACAGAAAGCTGTAATCAGCCTGTGTTGCACACAGGACACTCATCGGTCAGCAGTGTTTGGGTGCAGTGCCAGGCTGGACAAACAGCAACAGATGCCAGGCCTTCCAAAGTAAACCCAATCTCCATAAACATACCGATTCGAGTGAATGGATGATGATTAAACCTTGAATGGAAATCTGTCTCGACATGACATCCTGGCATGTGAGAGATATCCCTTGCATAATGAGCGCTGCAAAACAAATCATCCTTCAGAGGGGTTTTCTGAAAAGAAAAAAAAAAAAACACCTTCTAAAAATTAATGTCATCAGCTGTACCTGAAAATGCATTGTTAAAATCACCAACACATTAAGATGTTTTAGTGATAATACTTCTGGCTGATGGTATTTATGACTGTTCTTCAGAGGTCTTTGCTAGAGGCAACTTTCTTCCATCAGATAGACGCAGGACGATTTCGTTTTATCAGACAGGGCTTCCATCGAATCAGAGACCATGCAGGCAGTTGCACAAGTTTAGGTGAGGAGTTTGACTTTACAAAGGATGATAGATGCAGTGTTTCATTTCCCAGTCCTCAGGGACCCCCAGGTGGTCCACATTTTTGCTTCCTCCCAGTTTCCTGCCAGACTGTCCACGTTTTTCTTTCTGGGAGCTGGAAGGGAGCAAAAATGAGGACAGAGCTGACAGACACGAGATTAGCGTAACCACTTGTAGCAAGTTCTGTTTTGTTTCTGATACAATCCCCAAACAGCATTACACAGAAGCAGAAAGTTCAGGTCCAGAGTGTAAAAATCCAGACCAAGATTTTGTCTCAACCAACCACTCTGTGACTGATTTTATTCTCAACCACTTGGTTGAAACTAAATCTTGGTCTGGAGTTTTACTCTCTGGACCTGAACTATCTACCTCTGCCAGCAGATGTTCCAGCTCAGCTCCTGCCCTTCTCCGTTTAAAAACACTGTCCCCAAAACCCTTGGTACCGCCCCAGAACCCTGGAGCGTCTCAGTTTCCCCATTATCTATAACCCCTGCCATTTCTCCCTATCTAAGGCTCAGTGAAGGTAAACACCGTATCGCTGTGCATCTTGTAGTTTCTGACAGGCTGTTTGACAGATGCTGTCAAAACTGCAATGATTATTTTCATATTTGGCAGTAAATTAACTGCATCCCCCAATAAATGTGACTAGTCTACACAGAAAGTGTTCACTTTATAATCTTGTTACTTTGATCAAATGCGCACATTAAAACAGACCATGATTCTGTAAGACAGATGCTGTATATAATCCATTGTATCACTAACAAAACATTGTTCTCAGGCAAAAACCTCCCCCATTGTTCAGCTAATAAAAGTCTTACGGCATTACAAGGCCTTACCTGAGACGTTTTAAAAGCATTACGGAAACATTAACGCAGTTGTGAGTTATGAAGTGACATTAATCCTTATAGACTCACAATTCCGTACATTTGACAGTGATCAGATTAACGACGGGTATCCCACTGAAGGTTACGACGACGGTGGGGGCCGCATGACTCTTCCAGAGTCCCCATGGCTGCGTGTAATCCTTCTCTCGAGGAGGACCACTGTGCTCCGATCGAGCGAGTAATGGGCGGTTAATTGTGAACAGCAGCTGAAAAAGCCAGGCGGTAATTGACTCATGTGCAATGTCCCCTTCAGGTTGGATAGCCTCATGCAGATATGGGGCGTGGGGCAGGGTGCCCGCCCTGAACTGTATACATAAGCCCAGGTAAACATAGGAGGCGGGGGGGGGGGGGTGTAAAGCCATGTTCCTCTGAGATTCATGTTCTGCTTGTCGCCCATGAACAGGAGATGAGAGGATGTCATTTCCATGGTAATGAGATGGACGGCCTTGCCAGGCATCGTTGTGTAATGTACCATAATTACCGCTGCATATCAAACCGATGAACATATTAAACTTTAAAATGAATGCAATGTCGTCTTCCTGATGAGAGTCAAAGGCATTATGTGGCATAACTCCTGGAGAACGTCACGTGGACTGCTCACACAGCATGCAGAGACCACGACGCCTCTTATCAGACAGAACACACTCATGGGTACAGCTTTCATCCCCAAGAAACGACCCGCATACCTTCAGTTCTCTTTTCAGGTCACAGGTCTCCACGCAGACGCCTTTCCAGAAAGGTCTCCCCACGAGCTTCAAAATGCCACAATGAAATCTTCGCCGACACAAAGAGACCTCATGTTGATTTAAGTGCCGTGCCACTTGGTCTAAGCATAGGTAAGAGTTCATGATGGGTAGTCGTACTGTTTTATATTGTAGTGTAATTATGGAACATTTTTCTGTAATTACATGTTTCATTTGGTTGCGCCTAAACGGCCCTGACAGAAGAAGCTTCTGTCGTATGGCTTTCCAAGGATCTGCTGACCATAAGCTAGGATTTATGCACATTTATTTTATATGCTTTAAGCCAAGGAACATCAATTCACACCATTGTTCACACCACTGTTCAGAGGACACCAGATCAAACCCACACTGAAGGGATGAACAGGATCATGCTGGCCGGTATTAAAACCAGGGGCCTCATTCATCAACCGTTCTTACGCACAGATTTGTGCGTATTTTTTGCGTGAGAACATTTTCACGCAAAGTGTGGAATTTACCAT
>JABFEB020000036.1:5458478-5472223 GCA_019775895.2 Stomatorhinus ivindoensis | reverse complement strand
TTTAACAAAAAGGGTGCCTGTTCTTGCCCCCCCCCCCCCCGCCCTCCAAGCTGCCAATGTTCTCCGTTTCTTCTTCCAGCGGTTTTGCGGTCTCCGGATCGGCTCCGCCTCGGTCGCATGCCTTTCGTTGGCTCACACAGCTCCTCTTCGGGGGGGGGGGGAGGGGGAGGCATAGGGCTGAGGAACGAGCAGAGGTGTCTCAGGAGAAGGTTTCCATTAAACATGGGGAGAAGGAATCTGCGGTACTGCAGCCGGGAATGACTCAAGCGTGTGAGTCAGCGTAGCCAGTCGTGATTCGGCTGATGGTTCACGTGCTTCGCCCCTAGAACCCAACCAGCCCCTGAGCCCTCAGCTCTGCAAGTGATCGGGACCCTTGTGTTCAAAGAAAAACAGAGACCCAAGTTTCTGTTCAATATGTATATGTATACTGTATATATAGGCATCTCTAGAATTACTAGGAACGGGTGCAGGGTGGGTGAATGATACTTTGTATTCCGGTTGAGTTTCTGTCCGCTGGCAGGCTTGTAAGGAGACTCCTGAAAGTGGCCGGTGATCCTTGGAGATCAGGAGATGGTCTTAATTATGGAAGCCTGCAGATTGTTGACAATGGACTTTCATGGTGGATATGCAAAAAACCTAGACAGGATTCCAAATGCAATTTCAAAAAATGGGGACCAGGTGTGGATGGAGAGGATGTTTCAACTGGTAGGTTGAAACAAAATCGTGGTCTGGATTTTCATTTTCTGGACCTGAACTAGCCACCTCTGGTCATGTTAGCCGTGCTTCCTTGCTGACCTCGTAAGTCTGTACCTCACCGCCCGGAAAGAGACACCGCGTTCCTTCTCTCATGTGCTAATGGCCTTGATTGCACAAACACCCGGCTGCATGCAATACTGCTCGTCAAGAGCTGAATCAGAGGGGACAGCGGAGCGCAGTCTCCGTGCCAAGCCACAGCACTGCCACTGCGGATGATGATCGTGATGATGAGTGTGATCCTTGGAATGGGCTGTGTTCTGCATCTATGCAGCAAGGGATTATGGAAATCAGGTATTCTACATTAAATACTGCCGGTCAGTTTGTCTGACACATCAGATCACAGTTTATGTCACTGACTCTCTGTAATTTCACAGCTTGGATCTCATTTCGACACTTCCTTAATTTGCAGTCGAGGCAGAGGCACGTGGTCAGGGGACCCTGGCCCGTTTGAGTTTTCAGTTAAACTTGTTAATGGGAGGAGCGTTCATTAGCTGTCGTCAACCAATCAATAGCCGAAAACATTATGATTGACTGAACCACTGGCAAATCACAAGCTGGAAAAATTTTTCAGCTGAAACTATTCTTGGTTTCATTCTGAGCTTCTGCAAGTTACGGTCTGTCTTTTTGAGTTCTTTCCCACTTTGTGAGTCATCTTCTTCTGGACATGTGTAGCACTAAAATATCAGACTGTAGTAGCTATTTTGTGACTTTCCACCAATCCACACACCTGTCAGGCCCAGGGCCGCTGGCTATGTGGCAACCGTGCTGCATCACCAGCAAGTTTCCAGGGACTTGCAATAGGCGACTAGGCCTTCCTCTGCTATACCGCAAAGGCAGCGCTCTTCTTAATTAGCACACTCACGTCGAGGTCGCTGGCCTTGCTGTCGAGCTGTTTCTGATCGCTCTTTCATATTTGCATGCCAAATGCCGCAAAAAGTCCTGCTTGTTGACATGCCCTCCTTGCCATTGTTGCAAATTTCTGGGGCTCTTTGATCTAATGCTGAGCGATGTCAATCGGGCACCGCAAGGCAGGTAATGACAAGACCGGATTACCGTGCGGAAAGAGGGATTTCGCTGGGTAGAGACACATGTGATTTGGGAGGGGCTTTTCTGCCGTGTTGGCACACGCTGTTCACCCAGACCGCACTCTCCTGCATAACAGAACCGCCTGAGCCTGTGAATCTCCTAGTAATTACTGACTCAGGAAAAAAAGTTTTGTCACTAATTTGCTATGACACAACCAACCAGAAAAGGCTAAAGCTGTGATGACAGGAAGCTAAAGAGAGTCACCTCACGCTGTTCCTTTCAGGCAGAAACCCTCCCCCCCCATGAAACAAAAATGACTTCACGATGTGTGCTTTTTCCTGAAGGGTTCAGCAAACCCCTTCCTGCTGGCAGCCCTGCCCCCCGTTTTCAGCCGTCGTTTCAGGATCGCACAGAGCCAGTCGGTACCACGTCTAACCCAGAAAGAGGCAAGAGGACCAGGAAGACGTGTCCTGCTGTTGAAGCAGAACGCCAGAACCGTTCCTCTAGCAACTGATCTTGGAGAGGATATTTGAGGTGTTTCCACAGGCTGCTGAGGCCTGCCTTTAAATATTTGCTGGGGAGATGGGATATGCCATGTTTTGTTCAAATCTGCTTGTAGCAGTGGAGGCCTGGAGTGTCAATGGGCACCTGATAGAGGGACGTCAATATGAACCTCTGCCTACCATTGATGGGTCGCTTTCTCCATGGTACAGCAGGGCCTCGTAAGACCCTGATTGCAGCCCCCCCCCCCCCCCACTCCAGGCCTGCTGATCCCACCCTCTCACAGCACTCTTTATATTGCAAACACGCTCAGGCTGCAGTAAATTAACAAACTGGGCTGTTTGCTATTGGGTCAGATCCGGCAGGGGGAGCGCAGTGGGATAGAATGGGCTCTCTGTTTGCGTGTATCAGCAGTGCTGTCCCAATGGGGGGTGGGGGGGATTGACCCGTGCGTGCACTGCATGCAGCAGTGAACAGGGCCGGCTAGCAGAGACATCGGGGCCACCATTGCCACGTGTGACCACTGTCACGTTTTACCGACCAACCAGATCAATCAGTCACCTGTTGTTCAAAGACCGTTTTGCCTCTTTATACAGCGTTGATTCCAGGATTCTTCCAGCGTGAGAAAGGCTGTAATACATACAGAGAGGCCAGCTTTGACATTAGCCAATAATATTCTTTTGTCTGTGAGTGACAGGGGAGAAGACACTCCAGGGTCTAATCAGCTTTCAGCTGGGGCCAGTGCCCCTGTGCTCCCACCCCTGTACACACCTCTGTCTTTAAACCAACATGTCACTCTGGGTAAAAGTCCAGCAGGGCCAGAGTTTGCTGAGATGGAATCAGAGCGATTAAAAAGCTTGGTTTCAGTTCTAGGATGACGTGAGGAAGTGCGGGGCTAATTAGAGGGACATGGCATTCAGCGAACCGTTTACCTGCCTCAAGCTGTAGTTCGGGCTCCAGGGTGTCGGTCGCCTTGTAGATGTGCTTGTTGGAGGTTTGCGGCATCCTCAGACGGGTGGACGAGGCCACAGGGAGCATTACAAGCATTTGGAGATGACAGGGAAGCTAAATGTAGGGTCCTCTGGTGTCAGGATTGTGTCTATCTGTGTGGCCTTTCTGCTAGATAGAAAATACTGAACTAGTTTCATTTTGCAATGAAAGCCTTTTAAAATTAGGCTTAAGTGTGAAAATTGGACCCTCTGCTACTTAGAGGTGTCACTTCTGCTCTGTGCCATAATCAACCTGATCCAAGCCGCAAAGATGGTTAATTTATTCATTAATTTGCATTAATTCACATTTAGTACGAAAGAAAATTCCCTTCACTGAGAACCATCCATCGACTGAATGCTATCAGCAGAGAGACTTCTTCACAGTAAAGGATTATCGCCCCTCAGTAAAAGCTGAAACAAGGAACAACGTGGGTAACTTAAAGGCATTTATCAGCCGTGCGCTGTGATTTATTTAAGTGAAAATATTTAATGTGGGTCCCTGGTTGGGGCTGATTTGCGGAGTGACTCTCTCATGTCACACATAAAAGCCACCAGCATTGACAGACTTCCGCACGGCCTCTGTGCGCCAGTGGCATCGTGTGGGTGTGTTTTCGGTGTCTGGGCAGGCTGACCCTGGCATGCTGACTGACGCAGTGGCAGGAAAGGCACACGTCCATTTAAGCGACCCCTCCTCCCATTCCCATCCCTTCCCTCTGGCTCACTGAAGGTGACAGGCATTCTGCCCATGTGACCCAGTGGCTCTGGACAGTACGGGCCTCAGGCAGTTCCTCTCCTGCTCTCATTACAAAGTAGAGGATATATAAACATTGGAGGTGCAACAGGCCTGACAGCCATCTTTGTCCATCAGCAAGCTGAGGAAGCCTGCAGTCCACTGAGTACTCCGACTACAGTCCAAACATGCACAGGCTACTCAGCGTGCAGTCTGAACACTCACTGAATACACAGTCCACAGTCTACAAACCCCCTGAGTACTTAGACCGCAGTCCGACACACAGTGAGTACCCAGACCACAGTCCGAACATGTACAGTGTAAAAAGATGAAAAACATTTCAAGTACTCAGCCCGCAGTCTGAACACCTACTGAGTACTTTGACTTCAGTCAGAATTGGCTACTGAGTCCTCAGCCTACAGGCCAAATACCCAATGAGTACTCAGACTGTAGACTTAACACCCACTGAGTATTCATTATACAGTCCAAACAACCCTTAAGTACTCAGACCACAGTTCAAACACATACTGAGTACTCATCCTGCAGTCCACAAACATGAGCACACCGCCAAGCCCCTGAGTGTTTGGAGCTACGTTCCAGCTTGTTCATCCATTTTTATGAGTAATCGGAGTGTTTGCTGTGCTGCTGTTCCCAGTTCTGTCTATTTTTAGACTGTTTTTCGGGCTCGTATCAGAGCGTTTCTGGTTCCTCGGGAATCAAACGCCCCCGTCATCAGAAGAAGCCCTCGTATCCTCTTACTGGCAGTGACTGTGCTCCCATGTCCTTCAGAGAGCAGGTGAAGTTGACCTGTGGTCGGCCAGCCCCCCCCCCCCAAGCATCCTCTAGGACACTTTGGCGTGACATCTCCCTTGAAAAGCTTCGACATTGTTTTTTACTAACTTCGTGATGTGTACACTGCCAGCAGATTAGCATTTAAAGTAGTGCTTAAGGCTTTCAGAATTAATCCAGTTATTCTATAGCTCTATAAGCAGAAGGAGCTTGGGGTTTGATGTGAAAGACCTGTCAAGTCTTCTATGAGGGAAATGCAGCATGGGTGGGGGGCATGGATCTGAGGACGAGAGCGAGGCTGTCGGGAGCATCCATTTGGCCTGAATGAGAGAGTCTGAGCCAGATCAGGCCAGAGAGGTGTGAGGTTCACAAGGCTGACATCTACTCGGGGCTTGGAAGGCGAGAGCCAATTACGGCATGAGACTTCGCCAACAGACAAGGCAGCAGTGGGGTCACCGCGGTGGCAGTCTTAACGGATTAGATACCAGGCTGCAGTCCAGCCTGCAGGATGCAGTCAGGCTTACGGCGGTCACATTGCACTCCTTGGACCAGCCGGTTTTTGTTCATTGACCAGGTGTCCCCTCTCTGTCGCCCCCTTCAGGTGGCCGCGCTCAGACCGTTCAGATGGATTCCACCAAGTCGGGCTTCGTGGGTGCCCAGGTAGAGCTGCGCTGCCTCTTCGTCAACAGCAACCCACCTGTGAAGATCTCCCAGGTGACCTGGCAGAAGTTCCTCAACGGCACCAAGCAGAACGTGGCCATTGCCAATCCCACTATGGGGGTGTCCGTGTTGGCACCTTTTAAGGAGCGGGTGGCCTTTAAGCAACCGGCAGTCCGCCACAGGACACCGTCGCTGGAGGATACCACAATCACCTTCTCGAACCTGCGCCTCTCAGACGAAGCAGCCTACATCTGCGAGTACACGACCTTCCCGGCTGGTAATCGAGAGAATATGGTCAACCTCACGGTTTTTGGTATGTTGATATAGTTGCATTCATTACAATCTTGGGTGTAAATTACTGTGTGGGTGGTAACCCCTCCCTAATTAAAACTAGCCAATATAACCCCCTGGATCCCCCTATATGGGTGAAGACCTGAACCTCTCTCCCCCCCCCCCCCCCACCCCCAATGTTCAACCAAAAGTTACACCCTCAAGTTCAATTCAATTTTTTTTTTATATATAGCTCTGTTCTAGCCTGTGTGACAATCCATTACTACATCATTCATACAAAATATGAAATAGTAAGCTACCAGAAATCATATCAAAATGATATTAAAAAGGCTTTTGTCAGATCAGTCTTGTAGGTACACGATTTCGCTGTTGGCAGGATCCCTCAAACGCCAACACTTTCCTCACAGACAGCTGCATATTTTGCTCTGATATTTTTCTGGATCTAGGGAGGTTTTCTTAATTAAGAGCACGACAGCAGTATTCCTTCTGGGACTTCAGCCTGACGTCCGCCTCCATTTTCGTCTGTGAATAATTATGAATCCCTGAATTGTAAACGATTGTAACCTGTTCAAAAGACGTATGCTACAGTATGTCTCTGCACCAACAAATCATTTCGGGCCTTGTGTTTAGTCAGCTGAAATAGGAGTCAGTAAATCTGCTCCAGATTTTCTTTGGACCGGTCCTCGGTACAAAAGCTCAACCCCCCGCCCCTCCCTAGTGAAACCACTCCACTTCCGTTTATAATTCTTTATGAAATCTGAAGTGTGCACATGGCAAAGACACTGTTTTAGGGTGAGGGGTGGGCGTTCGTTACATTTCTAAGGATTTTGCGTTGCCTCTGAGTGATCCTGATGTACGACCAGCTGTCGATCTGCTTGTTTTCATTGGATTAATGAATCCCTACTGCGGTTTTCTCAAACCCTGGTTCACTCTTTTCATTCGTTCGGCATCTAGAAACAGGGTCAAACACCAAGTGCGTTAAATGACCCCAAGCTGGCTGTCCATTATGCCGTGCCCAGTATGTCTTTTTTCCTGTGTACGTTTTGTTCATGCGTAAGTATTTTTGTTGTGTACTTCAAATGTAGGTAATTGGTGACTGGCTGCTCACAGAAGGGTTAGAATTGTATTTGGAACGTAGCCTGGTGTGTATTTGATGGTTTCTTAACGGCTTCGGTTTTATTGCTTTTTTCTCTCCCCCTCCCACATCACCCACAAAGATCTGACAGCTCTTCGGTGTGCTCATATCTGCAAAAGGGTATAAAAAAATTTAAAAAATAAATGTAATTAAATTTGCAAGGTGGGCAGGAGAGAGCTCCACAGTCCATCGCGCAGAGTCATTTCAGTAAATGGGGGGGTAATCGGTTCATCCGTGCGGCTCGGCTTTTCTCGTCCGGAGCCGTGACATCACAGGCGGGGTCACGCACGCATCGGGGGAAGGCAGAATAACATAAACACTGTATGGAAAAAGGAGCTTTAACAAGCAAGATTCAGATTCACAGTCACAAAGTTGTCTACAAGGGTCCTATTAGCATGAATGCTAATTAAAGTACCGGTCAAAAGTCTGGACTAACCTGCTTTTAACACATTAGTCTCTGCTTTAGCTGTTATTCATCTTATAATAAAGGGCCTCAAGGCAATGAAGTCATACATTTCAGATATTGGAATGAACAAGAGACGAATTCAACATCTCAAAATTTTCACAAATTTTACAATCTTCAAAACAGCCCCCTTTCGCTTCGATGACAGCATTGAAGACTCTTTCAACCAGCTTCCAGATGTAGCCCCCTGGAATACTTCTCCAATAGTCCTGAAGGAGTTTACACAAGGTCTGGGCACCTTAGCTACCTTGCTCTTACTCTTCAATCCAACTCATCCCAAATTAGCTGTATAGTTTTCAGGGGGGGCTATAGGATTCAGGTTGAGCGCCACGTCATCATTCGTAACACTCCATTGAGGTGTGCTCAGGGTCATTATCTTGTTGAATTGCAGGTGGACCATATACAAAATGCGTAATGTTAATGTGTTATGGGGAAGATTATCAAATCATGACAACATGTGAGGAACACAAACGGCATCAACAAAGGAGCAGTGGCTGACTAAAACACAAACTGCACAGTCACTAAACACCATGAGAATACGTCCTCAAATCACGAACCAGTGACCCACGCAAGAGCAACCTGCTGTGAGCTTCAGAAGGGCAGAATTTACGGCAGACCTGCCACTGGGACTCGTACCCAAGGCCAATGCACAAAGCACTGCTTGGTGTCAGCATTTATAAAACCTGGACCTGAGCTTTGCGAGGTCTGATTAGTCATTTTTAACTTTTTTGTTACAAAGAAGACAAAGGATTCTTTCAACCCACAGTGTGTTGGTCTGGGCAATCATCTTGTGGGAGTCGTTAGATCCAGTGACAAGCGCACCCTACGGAGCAAACACTGTTCCCACATGCTGTATGCATATTCTAAAATAATGCAACCATGCACACTTCAAGAGTGACTTTCTATGACCTCCCCATATCTAAATATCATTGACCTTTAATGATTTCCACCTCCCTCATCCCTCAAAGAACTAGATGTTCTTCTCCTTGAAGAATGGTCAGATTGTTGGTTTGAATTCCTTCTGTCTTTCTTCACTCTTTCTTCTTCCATTTCCGCAGCTCAGCCGGTGACCCGCCTCACCCTGACCGCGCCCATCATAGTGGCCCGTCCGCAAAAGCACAGGATGACAGTGGCCACCTGCGTGTCAGCCAATGGGAAGCCTCCAAGCGTGATCACCTGGGAGACGCGGCTGAAGGGAGAGGCCACCTTTCAGGAGACGCACAACGCCAACGGGACCGTCACGGTGCACAGCAGCTACACGGTGGTGCCCACACGGGAGGCGCACAAGCAGAAGTTGACTTGCACGGTCACCTATCGCAAGGAGATCATCACGGAGAGCGTGGTCCTCAATGTGCAGTGTAAGGATCGCCACAATGCCCTCACAAAGCCCTCTTTGTGCATCTCCTTCTTTCTCCTGTCTATTCAATCTGAATCTTCAATAATGTGCATAGATCTCTCAGTAGCGTTTATGAAGGTCTGTGTAACATCACAGGTCACACAGGCAGGAGGAGACCTTCCCATCAGGCTAATCACCGATTAACCCCATAGCTACACTAAGCCACTCAACGGCTCATTGTTCATGCCCGTGAAGATCTGATCAGCTGGCATTGTTAACAAATGTTTGGCATGTTTGCATGACGGCGCGGTGGTGGGAGTACGTGCCATGCCTTATGGTAGGTCTGATGTCATCTCCCCCTGCACCCCTCCCTTGCAGATGAGCCTGAGGTGTTCATTGAGGGCTTTGACGGGAACTGGTACCTGAACAGACAGAATGTGCAGCTGACGTGCATGGCCGACGCTAACCCACCAGTCACCGTCTACCAGTGGAGGCTGTGAGTTCCGCAAGGGTCCGCCGATTCCTTCAATAACCGAGCTTCTCCACCTTGATACCCCTTCTGTGACACCCCCACTCCCCCGGCCTCTGGGAGCTCATGTGCAGCAGAGTATTTGGGGAAGCACAATAGATTCATTAGAAATTCCACAGCCATTACTCCCGAGAAGATGATAGCAGAGATACTGGGCAGGCAAAACAATGGGTGACACCGTGCCGGTTCAGGGACAGCTCCCCGTAGCCACTCTGGAGTGCGCTTTAAGCACAGTAATTTTAGCATTTCAGATCTGGCTCTCCTGTGCTCGCTGGAATCTAAATATATAGTTATTAGGAATCAGTCTGTAAAATACCACCTCGGATTTTGACCTTTGCACTGTTAATGTATTCCTCATTTCTCATCCCACCTTAAGTAGATGTTTCGGCAGGATAATGGAGCCTCTAGCCTCGTTTTTAAACATGTTTTCAAAGCTTATCAAGGAACACTTAGTGCTTCTGTAGCTCTATTTGCATGAGAAAGAGATTATGTCTCTCAGACATTACATTTTTGAGCGGGAGATGTGTCATTTTGCACTTGACGTGGTCACCACGGGCCAACTCACCACAGGGATGATGGGCACACTAGTGATCACGTCGAGACACACGGGGCTGGTGCTTTCTGGAGCTTTCAGGAACATCTGCATAGTCAGTTAAGCAGCTCGCACTTGCTGCCTATTCTCAGTTTGCCAGGACTGCTGGGTCTTGTCCTTCTGAGACCATGAGAGATGGTTGAGGATCATGGTGTGGGAGGGGGGGGTATAGGGTGCAGTGACTGGGTCGGGTGTTGAAAACAGGATGCACAATCCATAGTGACAGTTCCCCTGTGAAGGTCACCCCATGCTACTCTCTGTATGTATGTCCGTACAGACACACACACAGAGACGGAGCCCCTACCCCGCCGAAATGAAAGCCCCAGGCAGCTTTTTCACTGCATCTCATTAGGCAGTAGCTCAGCGAATGGATCCCCACCTCGGCGTTTATAGGAGAGACCAGTGAACCTCCATCGCATGGGTACCCAGAGCATCCTAGAACAGTCTGTCATCTACGCGGCAGTAACTAGCAAGTGTGTTTGCTGCTGTAGCATCGTAAACACGCAGTATCAAATAAAGCTTGGAATTTTTGAACACCGTTCCCTTTGTTTGCCATTAGCCGTAGCTCGTAAACCGCAGCCATCTGGCAAGAAATGTTCTACTCTTGCTTAATTGGAGATTAGTTAATGTCTCTGTGTCGAGCTTGTAGCTACTGACTCCAGGGATGCTTTTCATGACCGTCCCCATCTCGCTTTAATGTTTGCGGTGTATTTCCACCTCATGTCTTGCCGTCTCTGTTAGCGAGCGGTGCGTTCAGCAGCCGCTGCCTGTTCGCTGCACTGCGAACGGGCTCCAGTGCTGAGGAGAATGTTTGCCATGTTATTCAGCTGCAGGAATTAAGAACAGATTGCTAGGGGACTTAACCCATAACAGCTGTGGTGTAAAGCCTGCCAGCGCGAGGTCGAGCTCTCATTCCGATAAAAACAACAGTGTAAACGTGACCAACGCAAGGCCGGCCACGAGACACCGCTTCAGGAAATGACTCAAAAACGAGTTTGATGATTCCCAAGGAATTGTTCCGCTCCTCTTGTTCATTCTTTCTCCTCCATAAATTCTGGGGCTGGCAGGAGAACTGGAATTTAGATGAGGGGAGCCTGGCCTACAGGTGAGGCCTCTCCGTGAGAGGAGCACAGGGTGGAACGCGTGAGCCCTTGACCCGTGACAGAGGTCAGGATCAGACACCCAAAGATGGTCCCTACGCAACTTTATGGCGCTTCACGGCCAATTAGGCCGTGACGTCCTGGGGTTTCTGGGAGTCCGGCTGGTGGTTAAGGCTGGGGCGGGTGGCCGAGACCCATCAGGCTTCTCCATCTAGCTGGGCGGCACCTTATGAAGCCTGATGGATGAAGTGTGACCAGGTGGAAGCATGCGTTCCCGCAGCTCGACACGGTCTCTTATTCCTCCACGTCTCCTTTCCAGCCTGAACGGCTCCCTGCCCAACGTGGAGATCCGCAACAATTCGCTGTTCTTCAAGGGCCCCGTCACCTACGATCTGGCTGGCACCTACGTGTGTGATGCCACCAACAGTGTGGGGACACGCTCAGGCCAGGTGGAGGTGAACGTGACAGGTAGGTGGCCGGCCGGACTCCTCCTGTTTGCTATGGCGAG
Source organism: Stomatorhinus ivindoensis (assembly GCA_019775895.2). Taxonomy (NCBI): domain Eukaryota; kingdom Metazoa; phylum Chordata; class Actinopteri; order Osteoglossiformes; family Mormyridae; genus Stomatorhinus; species Stomatorhinus ivindoensis. Next base: position 5,460,818 of record JABFEB020000036.1, on the reverse strand, counting down.
TCGAGGCACACGGTTTAGGAAATGTGGCAAGTCTCGTCAGTTAAAGCTACCAATATGTGGACAGATTGTGGACATTACCAGAGGATTGTTATTCTTGTCCTGAAGGCCACATCAGAGGGATCAGAGAACCATCGCACTCATCTCCCTCTGGAACAGAACTGGGTAATGAGGGAGAGAACACAAAAGCACCTGAATAACAAGCTCGCATTTCTGAGAACCAACTGTGAATTTCCTAGCCTGATACCTGCTCAAGTTGATTTGTTTTATCTGCATGGGAACAACCAGGGAAATGAAAACCGATGCCGTTTTCTGAATTTGCTGTGCATTGCTGGCATAAGTAGTCTGCTGTTCCACTTTGTGGAGGATGTCTATAATAAAAGGAAGACTGCCGACGTTTGGAATCAAGCCGTGCTCTTGTCTCGCCGTGTGACTCGCTCCCATCGACATTGTGTTGTTTTACCTGGATAAGATGGGATCTCTGGCTCTGTTAGACATGCTGAAGTGTTTTGCAAGTGGCATTCCCTGCTCCAGGACCACGCAGCGATGTGGCCACGTGCTAGGCTACCCCGACACTGAAGGGGGAAAGGGGGCTGTGTCGTGGGCAGCAGGAGCAGAGGATACATGCTCTCACTTCTGTTATGTAACCCCTCTAAAAATAGCACTCTCCTCCGAGCAGAGATGCCGGCACGCTCGGTTCAGGGAATTCTCACCTTGCGTGTCCACTTCTACCGCTGTGCAGTTGCACTCGTGCCGGCAGAAAAGCACTTTCCTAAATCATTCTTTTCATCCTCGTTCGCTCTCTCCTTTTACCGATATTAATATGTCACCATAAATTCTGTCATAAGAAGCCAACCACTGGCCCTTTCAGTGAGTGAGTCAGGCGTACTGACGGATCAGTGCTGCGACTCTGCTGTCACGTGTGCCCCAGGCTGCACTTGGATGGCCATGTCCTTGGGACAGAAGTGACCTGGAGCAACTGTTTAGAACAGAACTGCGCTGAATGAAAAGATCAAGTCTCTGATCTCAGATCAGTCTCCGTCGTGACACGCAACCTTATTGCGTTTTTGTGAGGGGCGATCAGCATTTCAAGGGAAGCGGTCTCGAAAAGGGCAGTTTTTCTAGATCTTTCGAGATTTAACTTGGCAGTCTCTGCAGTGCCTTTGAAGCTCTGATGTTTATGTGGGAGGTAGAAATGATGGCCTTTGTCTCAAACTGCCTCAGTCCTTTGGAGGAACACAGCAAGCGAGCTGTTCATTGTCGTAACGGGACAGTCACGTCTGCTGCAGGCGACTGCTGTCTCTGTTTTGGCGGGAATGTCCCTAAAGAACACCATTTCAGCGCCTAAGCCCTCACCAACCTGTTGGCCGTGTTTGACATAATTATTCTTTCTCTGGCACCTTTGGGAATTTCACAAGCGATATAATTTCCCGGTGCCTGAGGAGAAGTTCCTTGGTGGGATGAGCGGCATGTTGAGGCTTATCCTGTTGCAGGGGGGTGACAGGGAGGCACCAGTCTGTACAGCCCACACGTTTGTACTGGAAACGAAGGCAGCAGGATGCATGCAGAGCTCCGCAAAGTTCTTTCTCTCATGAGGTCCAGAGTCTCAGGCAAAACCAAGGCCCAGTATCCCCAATAAAATTTTCTGGTTCATTTTGCTGAATGGGGAATGGGGGGGTTCTTCAAAATTGTATTTTGGTTTGCCAGTTGAGTCCCCCTGGAGTAAAGGTTCCCTGAGGTGCTGTAAGCCGTGCCCATCTTGAGAGTGTCAGCCCCAGCTCTCCACACTTTCCCTGCCTCCCCCGTGTGGGAAAAGAACCACCCCGACCCCCCGGGGCTCGTCGCTGACTCCGTTTCCTAGCGTTCTGTGGCATGCTGCCCGCCTCAGTGGCGTAAAAAAAAAGACGCTTTGTTCTAGAGGTGCCCCGGAGTGACAAGAGACTCGCCTTAACGTTGACCCAGAAAGCAGGTCTGGCAGCAGGAGGGGCACAGCGCCAGGCAGACGGCGAGCGCCAGTGGTGCCAGGCGTTTCCTCCTGAGGGATCCCCATGCGCATGAGGAATCCCTGCAGAGTGACACGTGACAGCAGCGCTGCACTTCTAGGATTCGGACACAACAGCACACCTGCTCAGTTGGCACACTTTAGATCTAGAGTTAGAGTCACCGTCAGGTTCGCATCCTCTACGGCTTTAAACACATGCACCTCTGAGCCTTACCTGTCAATAAAACTAGGTCGAGTGAGCTTCTGCAAGGTCAACTTTGGTCTTGTGATGCCTTTTGGTTAAAAACAGTAATTAGTTCATGATGCGGTTAAGTTACATAAATAAAATGATAGATAAGTTT
>JABFEB020000036.1:5415484-5427613 GCA_019775895.2 Stomatorhinus ivindoensis | reverse complement strand
TCGTGCCCGTTGCTTCCGGGTAGGCTCTGGACCCCCCGCGACCCAGTAGGATAAGCGGGTATAGAAAATGGATGGATGGTAGAGTCATATATAGAAATGGCAATAAACCAGATCCTTTCAAATATATTTGCCTGAGGCTTGTCCTCAACATGACGAAGGACATTTTAATCCTGAACAGAGATAAACACCAACTGTTGCAGAAGGTTTCTCTGCCGGGGGCCCTCTCAGATCCTGGACCGGCCTGAATATTCTGGAAACTTCAGAATATTCACTCTGCCTGGGACTCAGACGCGGCATAATGTTAACCCAAGAAGGAAGTGACACCAATGACCTTTCCATCACACACCTGGCTACCGAGGGGTCATTTGCACTCATGAACAGAGTGTATGGGAGGGGGGGGGTGGGGTTGAGATCCGTTTCTGTGGAGAAACTCTCAGCCAGGAAGCGGCCTTAGATTAACATTCAGCCGGAAGCCCAGCTGTGCCCCATGAGAGGTGGCCACCGAGATCGCCGGCTGAAGCGTCACGCATTTCACAATGCATTTCGGACTGCCCGTTGCCTGGAGATTAGCGATGCGTACCCAGGGTCAGTGGCTGCCCAGGAGGGGGGGGGGGGGGGGTCACCGATATGCTCTGTGGGGCGGGCATGGTGCCGTGTGACACCCTCCCCCCTCTGTAAAGATATGAGGGTGGAGAAGGGGGGGCAAGCAGTAGCCTGGCTGGAGGTAAAAACTGTCGAATTTGCCAGCTGCCCGTCTGTGTCCTCCACTACAAATTTGATGCTTCCCATTTTTGCCAGATCTCACTGAACAGATGTCCTGTCATGTCATCCAAAAAGCCATTAAAACCCTGATGTAGTCTCCCAGATATCATTATTTGATGATATGAGCTTTCAACAACTCCACACATTTAGCAACTGGTAACTGAGTAGGTTAACAAATTTTGGTCTGATTATTTTGGAGGGAAAACCTTAATCTGTGTTTATTCCTGCATCAGAGAGATAGCCCATAATAGGATGCCATTGTCATGCCTTGGTTTATATTTACCCTTGTTTACATCAGTGCGAGCAAGTCACAGCACATTTAGTGCAACGTTAGTTTATGAAATATGAAGTTAGTATGAAGTATGAAGTTAGTATGAAGTATGAAGTTAGTATGAAGTCCTCGTGCAGCTTTGAAACGCGGGATCAGTTTCCTCCAATGGGTTTTCCCAGCAACCTCCCAGCTCAAGGCCCAAAATGGCCCTTTTTTATATGGAATTAACACATTCCAGGTGCTGTCAATTTGCATGTGACATGCTTCCCAGCTGGCGCTGTGCCAAACTGCAGGCCGACACGATAGCGTTTCCGTGCGCGAGCCGCTCTGAGCGAGACGCAGGCGCAGGCCTGGGGGGTGGGTGGATGTAGCGGGATAGGGGGGCAGCGAGAGGAGTAATGAGATTCGGGTAAAGTCAGCGGGCTCTAGCTCGGCCTGGCAGTGGCGGACGCTGATTTATGGGCTTCATTAAGACAGATTTCTACTGCTTTACTGAGGTCTGCGGTATCTGCCTCCGATGGGGAGGCCAAAAAAAAATCCCATTTGAATTAATTGCAAACAGACCTTCTGGGTCCCAGCCAGTCTCCCGGGCTCTGTCCCCTGGCTCGGGGCGCTCGTGGCATCCTCCTGCCTTTTGTGTTCTTTGGAACAGGTGGCACTCACACGCCGGCCAGGCTTGGGAGCCAACATGGCTGCCCGGCCATCTGAATGCTCCCCGAGAGAGCTGGAATACAGCGGGACCCCCGCTGTCTAGCCTTTACGGCCCGGGGAGAGGAGCGGAACCAGGGGGTGTGACCTCAGGAAAGCTCCAGAATCTAGGCATTTGCTGAAGCCCGGATCAAAAAAAGCCAACGCCACTAAATGCAGCAGGTCTGATGTAGACGCCTCCTAATTGCCTAGCGAATTCCAGCCCAGAACGCTGCGGTGTGTCGGAACAAGCCACCCGAACCCTGAGTCGGTGACAGGCACAGCAGCGCGATCCCAAAGCAAACCTGTTTCCACTTAGCACGGGCAGACTCAAGCCCCACAGACTGGGACGGGCTCCTGGGTTCTGGGCGGGTGGAGTCCGGTCTAACTGGGGATCTCAGCGGCTCGCTGGCCTCTTTGCCTATGTGACTAATCGAGCAGATGGAAACACAGAAGCGCTAGATGCTGCTCTTTTCTCCTGAGCCCCACAGGTAAGGGGGAATGGTACGAGCAGATAAAAACCGCAGCGAAAGCTTTAATTGGCAATCGATTTTTACCACATAAAACACAAATCAGTAAAATTGAAAAGTCTGTCCGTTCAGTTCCACTCCTGCTTTGTTCCGCTCTGTCCTCTGGGAATCCTTTTATATCCAAACTGTATCCACTGCCATGCTGCTTTCCAACAGCCAGTACAGCCTCGTTGTACTCTCATGTTCCATAGATGAATCATTTTCTGGAGAGTCTGCTTCAGAGTGCACCCACAAACTAAATCAGGAGCTGTGCTGCCATTTCCAAAGCCTGGGTAACATTATTGTGTAAATATGTGAGGAGAGTACAGGTGTGGCTTGAATGCAGTGTGATCAGTGCCACTAGAACAGCATGAAGTGTGTCAATGTCCTCTGGGGCATTATTCACTGGTAATGGCTTCATTTTCTCTATGCTGTAGACTGACTGGCTAATCTGATGACTGTATCACACATACTGTCCCAGTAACTGGACCAAGGTTATCTGACTAAGACAAAAATGGGATCACTGATATTGGTGAAATGGTCACTAGTGTTCCTGTACGTGTCACCTTGGTTACCCCAAGAGCATGTTTTTGCCTATGCAAACATTCCCGTTCAGCTGGGTGTGAAACAGCCGTCCGCGGTCTCGCCTTGGATGTCCAGCGGACTAGTGGGGACAAGGCTGAGCATTCAGTTTTGCTTCAGGGGGTCAAGGCACTGTCAGCTAATGGGCATGAAATTCAAGCAAGCTGGAACCATCAAAGGGCACTGGCGAAATGTGGCTACGAGTCTTCACGGTTCGAAAGGATGCCATAGTGCTGAGATCACCCAGCTAGCCTGGAGGAATAACAGAGAGATAGGGAGGGAGGGTGAAAATGAATGAAGAAAATTGTGAGAATGTGGGCGAGGCTATAGCTAGCAGTCAGGGATCATGACATGAAAAATCTATTTCTGTTTTACTACAGATGTTCGGGAAGAATTCAACATGTTCATTCTGGAAGAGAGTGGAGCCATAAGGATGTCAAAGGGAAAAGTTGGGAAGAGAGGGGAACTGTAGAGAATTCAAAGGATAAAGTCTAGAAGAAAAAGGAACTGTGGGGAATTAAAAGGGCAAAGTTGGAAGAGAGAGGAACCGTAGGGAATTCAAAGGGCAAAGTTGGAAGAGAGAGGAACCGTAGGGAATTCAAAGGGCAAAGTTGGAAGAGAGAGGAACTGTAGGCAATTCAAAGGGTAAAGTCTGGAAGAAGGAGGAACTATAGGCAATTCAAAGGGTGAAGTTTGGAAGAGAGAGGAACCGTAGGCAATTCAAAGGGTAAAGTTTGGAAGATGCCTTTCCATGTCAGAACATGGAACAATAGGCAAACAAAGGTAAGAGCACTTGGTGTCAGCGGGGGGGCATAGTGCAGTTCTGTCCACGGCCCATGAAGTGACAGGAAAGTACTGTGGCAGGGCAAGTCAAAGTGCATTAGCAGCCACTATCAAAATGAAAACATCATTTACAGTGGAAGGCCAACCCCAGGCAGCAGCGGATATGCATGAAAAGCCATGTTTGCTTCTTTTTGGGTCCGGTCAGGCCTGTCATTTATCACTTGACAGCCATTTTTCAGCACCTGCAGGAGCTAATAACGCTCGCCTCGCTCGCTCTTCGACTGAAGGAGCCGTTTCCACTGGGTTTTCTCCCCGTGACATTTCACAGCCTGCCTCTGCTTAGACATTTCTGTGTTCTCCAAACAGTCTGCTCAAGCATTTATATTTCAAAGAATATCTAAAAATGTGGGCTGCAGACGACGTCAGGAGACAACAAGCTGCCGCTTGTGACTTTCAGTCTGGTGACCCTGAACGGGCATATTTTTTTGCGAGATACATTTTGTTCTCCTCTTCAAGTCCAAACAAGAGTTGGATTAGAGGTCATTTTAAACCGTTGGTCTACAGATCACTGGAGAAGTAATTCGTCTTCAGAATTTAATCATATTTGTATGTCATCCATGACTGACTTTCCTTCATGTTGATGGGTCCTGCTTTAGCCAAAGCAACAGTTTGATTAGCAATCGGACAGAATGCAGCACCATGGCCTCTTCCCTCCTGTCAGAGGAGAACATCACCGCACTTCATCTAGCAGGGGTCTCAATGCAGTTATGGAATGGCAGTCCAGGCCAACAAGGGAGATTTCTGAATTATTCTTGCTCAATTTATTAAGTTCAGTCGAATTTTATTCGTGATTCATATGATGGTAGCGATGCCTAATGACCTTTTGTAATGTCGTATATCCCTTAATAATAACATAATACCAGTTAACATCCATAATGTTACATTTAGAGTTTTTCTCACTGTGAAAGGATAATAGAGGTCTAGGTTTTTTTGCTCAGTGGAATCCTGCTGTTTGGTTTGGGTTGACAGGACCCTTCACTTGAATGAACCAGTTCAAAAAGTCATCTTGGACAAGGCTTTTGGAAGTGATTAAAGTGGCGGGGTATGATCTCTAGAGCACCACAGCTATTGAGGTTGAATCTTCAAAAAAAAAATAGTGAAATGAATGTGACAAAATGTGTTATATAATCCCTCACAATGGCTTTCTGGGAGTGCATTATTTTCCACAGGGTCATGCTTAATCTTGCTTGTGATCCTCTTAGCTGTGGCTGGGCTGCAGTTCAGCTGAAGCTCAGCTATTAAATTTAATGGGGGTGGGGGTGTACTGAGAATCCATCCAGCTTCAAACTGCTCATCCCGACCAGGGTCACGGGGGCCAGGAGTCTATTCCAGGTGGCACAAGGCACAGGCTGGGGTGCACACTGCATGGGAACTGCAGTGTGTCAGTTTAACGCAACTGAAAGATATGTTCACTAGTGCGTTTGCTGATGAAATTGATATGCTGTCAGTTCTGTATGAAATTCAGGTGTTTTATGCTACACTGGCTCATTTGGAAAAATGTGTAAATAAAATGATCATTTGCAGAAAATTGGTGGTGTTAGGGTCAGGATCATAAAGCCTCCTGGGCAGTGAGTGGTGTTAGGGTCAAAACCAGAAAGCCTACTGGGCAGTGAGTGATGTTAGGCTCAGGATCAGAAAGCCTCCTGGGCAGTGAGTGGTGTTAGGGTCAGGATCATAAAGCCTGCTGGGCAGTGAGTGGGGTTAGGATCAGGATCATAAAGCCTCCTGGGCTGTGATAGATTTCTTCAGTGAAACCTCAGGTTCTTTTAGTTGAATGATGAAGCAAGTACTTTAAGCTTAAGCAGTTTATTAAAACAGAATGAAGATGTTACAGAAAGATGCTTCACACGGCCGGTTCAGTGTCTGCCTGTGTCTGTCTCTGCCCCCGCTGAGGGAAACCAGCCCTTTATCTATGGTCTTCGTACAGACTCCTGGAGCCAGGGGGTCAGATGGCCTTGGTGAAAGTAAGTTGTATGAGGTAGGCAAAGAACATGATGAGCGAGTAGCAAGGACAGAAATAAATATAAAAATAAGAAATATGAGAGCTATGAATGAATGAACTAAATGAACATAATAATATAACTACAAATTAATTAGGGAAATCCCTTAGCCCCCCCCCACCATGATTCTATGGAAAACAAAACACATTGAATCATCACGAGTAATTAATCACAACAAGTAAATGACCGATCAGGATATAACTATAAAAACTCAGCATAAAGCCTTGGATCTACACCAGGTTCTAAAAACCAAGTGAGGCACCTTGCAAAACGGTAGCAAAATAATAAAAAATAAACCCATATCCATTAATCAATCACAATTAATCAATCATAATCTTCATCATCAGTTTTGGCAATCGTGTCTCCATAAAGAGATTTGCACAGACCACTAGAAAAGCTAATGAAAAGTTTGACAATCCACAATATGTGTGTGTGTGTGTGTGTTGTTGATCTTCTGGCTTGTTAAAGTCTGTGACTTTAGCAGTGTAGGCTACTAAGGGAGAGGTTTCTAGCACATCACCTTAACGCGTTAGATCTCAGGAATACAGTCTACTGTTTTGCAGTGGCTAGCATGAATCCATCTGCTTTTACCACACACTTTAACTGCTGCATTTGCTGATAACGGTACCTGATTTGGGCTCTCCCACTTAGCTCCAAGCGGTTCTTTCTGGGGTATCTTAATCAGTACCTACTCACCAGGTACCAGACTGTGACCTTCATCGACAGGATCTTCCCATGCGTCAGAAACCTGTTGAAAGGCAGTGAGTGGGGTTAGGATCAGGATCAGAAAGCCTCCTGCACAGTGAGTGGGTTTTGGGTTAGGGTTAGGTTTAGGATTAGGGTTAGGGTTAGGTTTAGGGTTAGGGTTACGATCAGCAGGCCCCCATACCATGCTGTTTTCACTGAGTTGCAGCTCACTGGTTGGTGATATTTCCTTCAGAGCTACCTTACTCTCTTTCCTTCTCCTGCTGGCTGCTGCTCCCAGTCTCCTGCTTTGCTGTCTCCCTGGCTGGCTACCCAATCATCATTCAAAGGAGGTTCACTCCTTCCACTTCTCATAAAAAACAGATGATTTTTCCTGAGACATTGACAAAAACACTGGTCCCCGACTGTGAACAGAGTGCTGCACACTTACACCTACCTTAAGAAGAAATTTGACTTGGCAAAGCCTGCTGCAGCAGCTAACTCCGACTGCCACCGTCCCAGCGACTACTACGGTGCGAGAGCACAGACAGCAAAGCGTGATGCTTTAATATTGGGGCTAATGCACCTCCTCGAATCCCAGGCCGCATCTCTGTAGAGGGCTGCATTTCTAGCACGGCGGCTGGTCTGTGACGCTGCATTACCGTCGGTAAATTGCTTGTTTTTCTTTTGCTGGGGTGTCTGTACAGGGCAGGATGGTGTTTAACCTGGTGATTTTTCTCTCCTCCACCCAGAAAAGCCGTTGCCACGGGGAGCTCCTGGTGGGCTCCTCAGCATCCTGGGGGGCCTGGTTGCCTTGGGACTCATTCTGGGCGTGGCTGTGACTGTCTATACCGTCTACCTGCGACAGCACAGGATGCAAAGCAAGGCAGATAGCGACGGGTGAGTAGCCCCCCAAGCCTTGGTTCAAAGGGAATATCGTCCTTTACAGACAGTCCGGAGGTGACCTTGTTTACGGTAACCGAAGCTGATCACGGGCAGCAGATTAAACATTCACGCGATTCAGCCGAGCGGATGATTGTCTGATTGGCCTGATTGCTAAGCAGCCTGTGATTGCAACTTGATTCGAACCCTTTGCCATGACCCGCTGGTCCTGCTGCGAACATGCCAGGCTGTGCCGTTATTCTGAATGCGAACACGCCGGGCTGTGCCGTTTGGATATGGTGGTACCAATCATAGATCAATTATAATAATAATAATAATAATAATAATACCTCACCATCAAAACATTACCATTAAGGAGTGTGTTTGTTCCACACTGGGTTTCAAAGACATTTTTTGTAATGGATTCCGTGCATGTGTACGCATGTAAATGAATCCTTCACATGTCACAGTTAGGAATAAGCTCATTCACTGAGACGACAGGGTGTAGTCGAAAAATGAGGGCCGCACATTTCCTAGACTCGGTTGCAGCAACATCACTAAAAGCCATCTGATTATCGCTAAATGATGCACATGGCCGCAGAGGTCTTCTCCTTTGTTACATTTTTAGAAAGCAGATGCCTGCTTTTGGATCTTCAGAAAGCCGCTAATGCACCTCTTCCTCGGTTCAGGCAAACACCCCAGTGTGCAGTGTGGAGACGCCTCAAGAGCAGTGCAGCTCCACCTCACCCTGCCCCCCGCCCCCTGCCCCCAGTGTCCCTTACCCGTCGTAACAGACTGTTGGAAGACACTGGAGCGACCCACCGGACTATGTCTTCCTGTCTTTATTGCACGGTCGATGATCTCTGCAATTTCCTGTCCTTTGTCTATGCATATATTTAATTCAATAGTTACATAAAATATAATCAAAGACTGAGGGCATGTGTTGCTAATCTCTATACCTCTGATACGTCACCCTCTCTCTGATGCAACAGCCTTTCTCTGACTCCCCGATCTGCAGTGATCGCCCCTCCTCTCTCTGTCACTGCAATGCACCTCCTTGTCTGATGCCCCTAGCAGTGCCAATGCTGATAGCTGTATCTCTCAGCCCCCCCTGCCGGAAGGGAAGGACAGTTGAGTCACCGCCGCCAGATCCCCTGTATACACATGGCACGGGGTTGGGACACCTGTGTGCTGTGGCATTGGCTTTCATGTGGGGGGGGGGACCTTCTGTGTCCTGTCAGCGGACTCCACCTGGCTGGGTTAGCGTGCTCAGAGACCTGCTATTCTGACAGCCAGGCATGTGAGGATTTCCCCTTCGCTTCTGGATCTCCCGGACATCCCTCCTTTCAATTTGGGATGGAATGGAGCCAAGCGGGTACTGTGAGCTCCAGAAGCACGTGGATTTATCCCGACACGGCGTGGCGTTCACCAGCAGCACCAGCTTTGCTGGATCCGTGAGCCGTGGGGAGGTGGCTTTTGGGACGGCAGATGTGAGGTGGCTCTGTGATAAGAGCCCTAACCCCTAATAAGCCTCCCACACATGTGACCGTTCTATTCCAGCGTGATCTCGGGATCTTCCACTACAGTGCCGAGCAGGAGCAGGCCGCCTGGGGCTCAGCGGGGCCAGATATATTTATATTTCCATTACAATCGGGACCCGGGCATTGGCTGCTGAAATAACATTCAAAGCCAGGCAGATAATAAACATGAATGCTGCCTATATTTATGATCATTATTTAATATTATTAAAAGTACCCAGACTGTCTCATTCTCCACGTCTCAGAGATGATACTCTGCAGAAGGCTGTTGGGATGGAAACGGTTTTCAATTTGGACTCCCCCGCTGAATGATCGCCAGGCTGAGATAAACGTTTAAACGATTGACTCTGTCGCCTCCCTTTCACAATGGCTCCCGCAAACGGCCTTTCCGAGGAGGATAATGCGCAAATAATGCTGGCAAGATGGTTTCGATTCTTCTACAGCACATTGTGGACTGCGACGTCCAAATGCCCATTTGCGGGGCGGTGGTCCTGGTGACCCCCTTCCCAGAGCTGTGCTCCTTCTGGAAGCAACCCCAAGAGCTTCACCTTACAGGTTTATGTCCCTAACCTGACTAAGGGCCATAAATCGAACACTTTATCCTTGCACAATCGCCCCATCGTTTAATAACCGTGTTGAAATTCCTCAATTGTGGCCTGGCTGCTTGACGCCTGGGGTCTAACAGCATCTTCGATTCCCTCCTCTCTGAATGAGTCGACGTGATCAATAGCTATATTCCACTTGTAGAAAATGACTAAGTATGAGATTCACGGTATTCGCCCTTTAGCTGAGAGGAGCCACTTGTTTAAGTTTGTTTATCTGAGCTCTAATGCCGTGTTAATTCATCTAAAAGGAGCGTTAGCACGTGGCTGGGCCCCCAGGGAGCTGTGTTGTCTGACATGACTGCGAGCCATTACAGCCCCCAGGAATTTATGGAAACAGGAAGCCGGCTCTCAGCAGAGGGCTTCAGGAAGCCAGCCACCGTGTTGTTACCTTTATCGCATTCATCAATCACAACACTCTTTCCAAAACCTTAAAGTGAGCTGCCCTTTGTCTGAGCTCGTTTTAACCAGGACTGGTAGGTTTTATTTAATCTTGAGGTGACGTCATGCTCCTCACCGTAACATCGAGTGGTTTGGGCTCTGCACCAGGTCCAAATATCCCCCACCTATTCAGAACTACATAGCCATCAAACCGAGGGTCAGCCTAGAGCAGCGTTTGTCAATCTAATGCTTGGCGAACCCCAGGCGGTCTGCATTTTTGCTCCCTCCCAGCTCCCGACACATCTGTGCCAGATATTCGGTGATTTTGATTGGCTCTGATCAAAAATGTGGACTGTATGGAGGTCCCCAAGGACTGGATTGAGAAACACTGGCTTAGTGTATTCGCTGTCCACAGAATGATGGGCAGCGGTGTAGCCAATCACAAAAGGCCTAGGTGCTGATGTTACTTAGCTGTTGGCGCGCCTCCGACTCCGAATAGACGCTTTTACCATGGGGCAGTCATGGTGGTGAATGTCCGATCTGTAATGGAATCTTTCCCCGATTTAAAATGGCTGCCTGGATGTGAGGATGTGACAAGGAGGTGGGACCTGTGACAGAAAGAGCCCAAAAGCCTTGCCTGACCTTCAGATATCAGTGCGAAGTTACCTTATCGTTCCCCACTAGCAGTTTTCCGCTAACAACGACAGCGATGCAGTCACAAAGTATTTTAGCTGCTTGCATTTCTCCGCCGGCTGCCGGCACTGGATTCCCTTGGGGAGATTACGGGGAGCGTTAAATCTCCCACTGAGCGCCAAACGGGCGCCCCCGCACTGCTGGTCCACAGCCAGGCATGGGAGCACGACAGCTATTGATAAAATCACCTTCGCAAACCAACGGCACGGGACGTACAACCTGACAGCTGTTGACACGGTCCAGCACAGCTCTTTGGATAGCCGGGCCAATTGTGTTTGATATTCGTGGAATTAGCGAGCAACTGAGTGTAAGCTCTCTCCCGACGAAACGGTGCGTCTCCTCCCACAGCTGTGAGGAGACTCAGAAAGCAGGCTGTGGTGGAAATGAGATGGAGATTTATTACACGGAGGAGATGAATTTGTACGTAATCAGCGCGAACGAGAAAGACTATAAAAGAGTGTAATATATGAGCTGGACGTTTAGGTTTTTTGATACGTCTGTTGGATGCCTGGCTCTTTCAGATTGTGGATATCCAAGAAATATTGGAAGAAAAAAGGCTGCCTTGTTTTTGATCACAGGGCATGCTGAAAACATCCATGACATTTTGCAAATAATTATCAATAACCTCAAGAGGATTCATTCAGCTTCATATCAGGGTCCAATCTCAGCCATGACAGTAATACATTAATACATTAATAATATTCACATGCAAAAAACAGCGACACTTTTAGTAAGTAGACTGGTTTTGATTCATTCGGCTGGATATATGTGAGGGTAGGCTGGGAATAGGCAGAAGGCCAGGGCTGCCCCAGGACCCAAAATGCCGCCTTGGTCATCTGACGTGCCGGCTGTCGCTTCCCGGGGGCTCGGTGACGTCCTCGGTGAGACGGCCGGACAGCCTTCGATTAGAAAAGCCACAGGTTCCTCCAAGGCTTCTCAGGATCAGACGCATGGCAGCTTGCCTCCGGCACCCAATTAAAAGTATGATTACCATTTAAATTGGCCAATAAGACGGCAATCAGGAGAAATCGATATGAGCAGAAAGATGTCGAAGCCTGGCTCCCTCAGGGGGGGTCGTGCCGTGCATTTGTCCCGGCAGGGTACGGATTGCCATCCCAGGTGTCCGACCTCACGGGTAACATAAGTGCAGATGAAAGCAATTCCAGAATATTTCAGCGTCTCCCGCTGTCATTCGCAGCTGAGGCCTGGGAGTTTACTGTCACAGTCATCTGTTGGAGCTGTGGATCCACTGCAGACCCTGCAAACACAGCTAGGTTGCCCGGGCGCACTGCTGCCCAGGGACAGCAGTCACTTCGGACTTTGCAGAGTTGAGGGAATGCTTAGAGTTCCACTTCGGCATCACCATTCCTCGCTTCCTCAACACGCCACAGTGCTCAGGTCACCCATGACTCGTTTTCGTAAACCTCTTCCTTCTGATTCCCCTTTTCAGCTGAGAGATTAGAGATTTTTTTCCCTCTCTTTGGCTGATTCCACCATCCCCCCCCCCCCCCCATAAGCTGCCCTAATCCTTTTGTGGGTTGAGGATAAAAAAAAAGATTGAGGTCTAGAAGGCTTGGTAGGCCACAGCTGGAGAAAGGCAGGGTCACCGGGGTGTGTGTCTTCTCAGGAAGTGACCTGACCCATCTCGGCTCCATTCTGCTCCTCTTCAGAAATGGGGGGGGGGGGGGGGGGGGG
>JABFEB020000036.1:5329544-5350990 GCA_019775895.2 Stomatorhinus ivindoensis | reverse complement strand
TGAAATATTTACTGCCATGTACAGAACTGCAAGATAGGCATTGTGTCAGTATGTAAGCATATCAGTTTTTGTGAAGCAAGTGTTGCACTGTTGTGCCATGGTGGCGGAGTGGTTAGCCCTGTTACCTCCCCCTGGGACCAGGGTTCGAGTCTCTGCCATGGTCCATCTGTGTGGAGTTTGCATGGACCTCCCGTGTCATTGTGAGGTTACCTCTGGGTACTCCAAGCAGAGCCCTGCGACGGGTGGGTGGCCATTTTGGGTTGCCTGCCTTGTACCAGATGCCGCCAAGTCAGCGAGATGGCCTTGGATGGCAGGATGCGTCGTCCATGAAGCTGAGGGATTCTCCATGCATGTGGGCTGCGTGACACCTGCGGCGGATGGGATTATTATGGCCTGTCAATGACATTTTCTCATGGGTTAAGCTGGATGGTGATTGGCATCACATCGCAGCCCCACCCAAGGGTTTAAAAGCTTGTCTGGAGCGGCAGTCATATGTGAACCAGATAATCCATTTCACACAGGGAGAGGGCGACATGGCCAGGAGACCTGGAGGCAGGACTCATTAAAACCACGTCCAAAGGGCATCTGTCAAGCGTGGCCACCTTGTTATTCAAACAGGTCACCGTCTTTCCGCCTGACGCGGAAGGGTGTCGCCTGTGAATATCTGCTCTCCGCACGGCTCGCTCTCCAGGCCAGCTGTCCACGCAGGTCCGCACTCTTTATCTTCCGGCCCGTTTCTGGAACCGATCCTCCGGGACCCCCAGACAGTCCGCATTTTTTGCTCCCTCCCATCTCCCAACACACCCGTAGCAGTTATTCTGTGTTCTTGACTGCTTGGTGGTTTGGTTCAGGTCCGCTGACAGCTGGGAGGGAACAAAAAGGGGAACCGGAGGTGCCGCATTTTAACCAAATTGTTAAAATGCCAGAAGAGGTAAATAATTTCATCTCATCCACAGCACATTAGCAAATGGACAGAAACGGGGAAATAAAATTCACGAGTCGGTGACAGAGACCCCCGTATACGGGCCGAGGGTCCCCTGTGTGAGAAAGCGCTTCCAGATGTATCATCTGAGGCTGGCTGTTTCTGTCATGACTGGAAATCCTTTAAAAAAACTCCAGGCCCTATAGAAAGGCCTGGTTCCATCTTCAGCAGCTCACAAGCTGAATTTCTTAAGGCACTTATGTCCACTGACTGGTGATTTTGTTTTCAGAAATAATAAAAAAAACCTGGATTTCAGAACTGAAGATGTCAACTTTGTCAAGGGTCCCACCATTCTGGAGTTTAACTCAGTTTGAAAAGTTGCTTTTCCCCCTTTTTCTTCTTTCAGAAATATCTATACTTCTGACAAGTTAATAGAATCTTATTTACCTCAAAAATGCATTTCAGACATCTTGCCTGTGTCAAATTACTACCTTTAGGAATTTATCTGAAAAAACCCAGATTAGTGGCAGGCCCCAGACTGAGATGACAGCATTTAAAATTACACAGTTTCACTTCTGACAGCTCACATTTCAAATTATCTCTGACATTTAAGAAAAGGTTCAGGCATACAGTAATTGTGTGATACTGCCAGGATAGCGCCAGAGAGTGGAAGCAATATTACACTACTCACTCTGGGTAATTTCTTAACTACTATATGGAATTAGGCAAAGAAAATATTAGTCTTATTTGCCTTTAATTGATATTTCTTTCCTGTTTTGACAGGTATGTTAAATGGTATGTTTCAGAAGCTTGGAGTTGTTCCTCAGCTGTAATCTAGTTTTTTGGCTAGCTGGAAGATGAGATTTAAATAAAAATACTAATTTTGCCTCTGTGTATTTAAGGGTTTTGTGATACTGTTTTTTGGTGACAGGTTTCATTCTGAGTCGCTGTTCTGTGTAGCCCCTGATGTCTGTAGTGAATATTTACAGGTAGAACCAACCCTGTGCTAGCACGTATGTGTTCAGAATGACTGAAAAACTTTCAGAAACACTTTATATTCTTCCCCTATCCTGTGAGCAACATTATTCTTTTTCTTATATTGGCATGAAGTCAACACATTTATTGTCTGACAGCACTCAGAGTTAGCTCTGTTATTTTGGATGTGACACAAAGTAGCCAACTGTGAACAGAAAATATAGCAAAACACAGCCGTAATGGAGTCAGCATATACAAGAGAAACCGCAGTATATATGGTCTGGTTGTATGAGTGAAATATGGACGATTTTAAGTTCGATTCAGGCTGAAATGGGAGACGGATCATTTGGAAGGTTGACAGACATGTTGAGGTCAGATTTTTTACCGTTTACCGTTTAGAAGTTTCAGTGGATACGTTATTGTCCTCTCAAGACGTCCATGTAAATGCCCCCCCTCCCCCATATAGATGAAGCTGGGGGCATGAACATGGTTTTTATTTACTTTGAGTTCCAGCATGAGCTGGTTAATTATGCAATCAACCCTGGATTATAGCATCTCTTAAACACATGCTGAGCTATATATATTTGATTCTGAAACACTTGAGAAACTTTAACAAATATTTTTTGCATAACCAAGGATAAAGGAGGTATTTATGGGTAATCTTTAAGTCTTTGAATACTATGTACAATGAGGCATAAAACGCCTTCAAGGGAGGATTAAATAGGATTTCAGACATTTACCATAGTACGGCATACCTGTTAAGCACAACTCAATCATGTTACCAGTGAGAATGAATACTGTACGCACTTAAGAATTCATCTCCATTTACTAGCTCTGTCCACATGCTGAAAGAGCCACTTCAAAACAGCAAATAAACAGCATCTCTCCATCTCTATCCATCACTTTATGAGGAACAATGGTGAGTAGGGGTTAGTTTTTGTCACCAGGGTCTGTCACAGAAAATCTACTTCTATCTTGCATCAAACCTTGGGACGGAGAATCTATGAGTGTGTATTTTGGATCTGGGTGCAGGGAAATCCAGTGTAATGCATCCGCATTGTATTTGCCTTTCAAAAATACGGGAAACCCATTTGAAGCTTCGCATTACACATTTATTTACCTTTCTGCTGGAGTTACTTACTGTATTGATTTGTACAATTAGGGTAATGCTGCCTTTGAGTAAAAATTAAGCCAGTTTATAAATGCAACACAAGGTGCATTTGCTAGTGCAACGAAGATGAAGATTAACAGCAAATTTAAAGATAATCCATTTCATCCTTACTGTTCTATAAATTTAAGCAAGATATTCATTATCCTTAAGAAAAATGCATTATAGCCTCAGTACTATTAGGAAGACTTTATTCCAAGGACAATGTAATCATGATCATTTAATCACTGATAAGTTCATAACAGAGAATGGATATCAGGTAAATTTTCTTCTGTATATAATTGGAATATATCTAAGCATACGCATATTAAGCATAGATGTTCCAGCTGGATAGTACAGGCTCTCTCTGCCAGTCACGTTCTGAATATGACAAGCCTGAACAGTAAAGTCATTCTGGCTAAAAAGCCAGGAGATTAATACCTTAACTTTCTCTGCTGTGTCATCCTGCGCAAACCATATATATATATCAAAATGAATACAGCCACTGCTCTGTGAGTCACTGTAGGAGAGCTTAAGGCTCAAAAGAAACTGTACTTTTACTTTTGCATTTCTCTCCTAGATTTTACCAAAAATACGGTTACCGTGGCAACATTTGTTCCAGACTCCCAAGGGTGAATTCATCTTTGATTTTGAGAAAAAAAAATTATTAATTCCACATCTCAAGCTCCAAAAAGCACTTTATTCCAGGCAAACGGATAATGTATATGACATCTTATAAATCAGAGCTGGTTTTGTGCAGTTTGTGGCAACAATAATCGCTATTCAGAATGCAGTTTTTCTGCCGTTTAATCTTTCGAGTTGCGAGTTTGTGCTAAGCGACGTTAGTAACGAAAGACAGGATGGCTGCGAGGGATGATATTTCATAAATATTTAGCAGATCTTCGCTTCATGAAGGACTTGGCTGAATAAAAGTTCCTGGGTGTCCCGTTGTCGGACGCCAGGAAATGGCCAAACCAGTCCGGTGAGCAGACAGGACTGAGAATTTTGGTGCCGTGTCTCAGCGTTCCTGCAAGGCCTGTGTCGAGCTTTAGTTCTTCATGTGACTTAAGTCTCTCCTGGGAGATGTATTATGTCATGGATTTCTGATCAACAAAGAATGATGTCGTTCACTCTGCGGAACGTACCAAAATCTGCTCTGCGGGTGTGGCTGCCACATGGTGTCTCTGTGAACCCCCTCTCTTTCATCATGCCTCGTGCACATCAATAGAAGCCATGAAGGCCCTTCCCGCACGTATGCACTTACACATTGATTGTCCAGGATGTGATTTCGTAAGCTGCTGCATTCACCGCTTCCCTAAACAAACCAATCAGAAACTGCACTGAAATCAAGAATTTCATTAAAAACCCAATGACCATATATGCCTCTCCCTTGTGCAATAAATTACACTCCTGCTTTCGGGTTTTCCCATGACGGAAATTCATTCATCGTCAATGTCGGCTCACTACCTTCGTAATTATCTGAGGCCGATCATTAAATCAGCAGGTCAAAGCGTCGTCTACGACTGGCTACAATGTATCAAAACGCAGTCGCCTGGGTAACCAGCGCTGACCAGCTCTGCTCTTTCAAATACAATAAACATGTTATGTTTTTCTCTCCCATAAACCTTAATTGCCTTATTGACGTCATTATTGGCACGTGGAATCATTCGGCCGACTCGTCTGGAGAAAAATCAGGCGCTAATTAGGACGTATTCTCTAAATCACAGGAACACTCACTCTCTGGAATATCATTTCTGGTCATTCAGAGAACATATGTAGAAGATACATTAAAAGGCCTCATAAATAAAATAAACAGAAATTTTAATATGTAAATTTTTTTATTTATTTAAATATTTAAATTTGCAGATGTATGATATGAAAGGAGAGGATACTGATTTGAGACAGCCTGGGTGTGCAAAGACAGAGGAACGCCCTGTTTCTGTCAGGATGGGGAATAATTCACTGTCGCTAATCTGTGACTCGGGAGACGCTAATGTGGAATATTCCTCGCCATATCTAGAGAAAAATACGGCATCAAGGAGGCCATCGGAACCATGAACGCAATTCAAAGCGGTGAAATGTCACCCCTGTGTCAGGCTGCTGAACTTCACACAGAAGCAGAGACCTTAAGCAAATATGATAGCAGTTAAAAGTTTGGACACGCCAAGCCGTCTGCAAAGGAGAGCGACAGTGTCGTGTCACATGACCTGGTGACATGACCTAAACACTGTAGAAATAGCTTTGGGGTAGTGACCAGAGAGTGAAGGAAAAGCAGACAGCTCAGCATATGTGTGGGACCTCCTCCAGGACAGCTGGAAAGGCATCCCAGGAGGCCACCTCATGAGACTGGTTTAGAGAAGACAGTAGGGTCAGCCCCTGGAGTCAAGGGCCTTGCTTTAGGGCCCTATGGTGGAATCACTCTGCCAACCCAGGGATTTGACCCAGCAACCTTCTGAGTTCCAACGCACAGAGCTTCGCCCCCGCGGTAAATTTTTTTTTTTTTAATACTTTTTTAGCCAGTGCTTAATTCCATATATGTCATTTTATAGCTTTGATATCTTTATAATTATTCGAAAATGTAGAGACTAGCACAAACAAACCATTCTGTGGGTTGGTGTGTCCAGATTTTAACTACTGCTGTACATTTTCCTGAGACAAAACAAATGACTAAAACAACACTACTGAGATTATAGTATTTATTCTGCAGAGCGCAGGATTTTTCAAAATAGCTTTTGACTTCTGAGAACCTCGGGGAAGAGAAGCTGATAGGAATTTGCTGATGAAGCAGTCAGCTCCAGGCAGAACTGGTCGGAACCAGTCAGGGCCTGCAGGGCCGATGGTATCCGCCATGCCAGACCGAGGGTATACATTGGAAAGTAGCTCCCAAATTTCAGCAGGTTTGAAGAGGAATCTGAAAAAACTCAGACTCAGCAACCAGACTCGTCACGTTTACCGGGTTCAGCGAACATTTATCATGCGGCGTGTGGAAATGGCTGTTAGCTGTGTTTGACTTATCGGGTAAACAAGGCGTGATAAAGCCGGTTCCGTCTCCCTCATTAACGCTGTCATGTACAGCCTTGTCCTCACAAAAGAAAACATGTATCTGAATCAGGATATGAAATTATTCTTATCATTTGTTGCTCTGATTCATTGAAAGTTAAATCAGCATGAAAGGGGGAATTTTTTTCTAAATTAATTTAATTCTGTTATTTTGCATATATGCAGATACACAGAGCTCATTGTCTTTACCGCCCATTCCCTAGAAGCCAATGAAGATTTAGATTCACTAGAAACTTACAGGGTATTGAGAGTTCAGTGGGATGGACGGTATTAATATGGATATTATTTATTCACATAAATAATTTTATTCGCAGGTTTTTTTAGCTTACTGCTTTTCTGAGCTTTGATTATTTAACCATAATTTGTATTCACGGTTTGATAAGTTTTTTGGTAGAATTTTGCTAAACCTGGTCAGTGAGCCAACACTGGGTTTCTAAGGAACACATGTGAACAGTCTTAACCATGCTGAACAATCACTACCTGTAAATTTAAAAATTTTTGCTGGAACAAAATTGAACACCAAGAGAAGCACAAAAAAAGTGCGAAAGTTTTATTCAACATGAATAACTGAGAGTCCAACATGTGACATGCATTCTTGTAATCACGCGCAAGCACTTTGCCTGCTTTATGCTAAAAATGGAGTAGCTGTTATTGTATTAGCCGTTAGCATGCATGCTAATGTGTGCACACATATGCCTATCAGGTTGTGACTGGGGCGGGCTGGAGGGTCATGTGAGGGCTGTGACAGGTCAGTGCCCCTGTCCGTCTCCTCATTCAGACAGGCCAGTATATTGCCCAAGTCACTTATACAGTAGGGCACAGCTCAGTGGGCAGATGGAAATTGACCAGTGTCTCTTAAATAGTGTGACCTTTACACACTTGAATACACCCTTTTGTGTGTGTGTCTGATTCACATTTACTTACGGCACGCTGCTATTAAAATTTATACCTATTGGAAGAACAGAAATGATTCTGTGACATTTCACTGTTCCTCTGTGCCCGGTCTGAATGTGGAGATAAAGACATAAAATAAATTTGCTTTTGTTATTATGATGATTTGAGTACATTTGGATATGTTCATGTACGTCTGATTAATTTCTCTTTATTTTTCCATTTTGGATTAGAAAACAGTTTTTTAACATGGTAATTATGGCTAAAAATTCCAGTATCTTAGCCATGACGCCCCCCACTGTTCTCAGTGAAAGGTCACTCAATTCAGAATAATTTATTATTGTACATCGGAGCTACACACACCCCCATCACTCTATTAATCATGTGACTCCAAACCGGCATTAATATTCAACAGCGAGCACATTCCCAGAAAATGTCTCAAATATGAGAATAGGTAACTTCAACCGCATTTCATTAAGTCAGACACGACGAGGTTGCTTTAATTAATTGCAGCTGGCCCTTAAATGAAAGTCACATTTTTGTTCCATTTACTTTCAGAGATTGTAAGAAATCAATTTCCCTCCTTGCGGTGCGGAGATATTTGGTGGTTAATGTTTCAATCAAGTGGCCAGAGACGAAAGCATTCAGGGTGTCACCGAAGAGGATGGAGCTGGTGAGCCTGAAGGGATCTCCACTGTAGCAAACACATCACACTTGCATCCCTAGCTTACTCAGCCCATGCGCTGGAGAATTTCCTCTAAAAAATCACTACTAAAATTGAACCAGTATTAAGAATGCAATCCAGAAGTTATGGGTTAGGCCAAGCGTGGGCGCTAGATCGTGTGTGTGTGTGTGTGTGTGTGTGGGTTGGGGGGGGGCAAAATGATATGCTTTCATGAGGCCCAGGCGCCAGGAATTTAGTTGACTTTCCTACAGTATAAATACAACAAGAAAATAGCCTTTTCTCCAAATCCACTTCTTCACCTTTGTAGTTCCCACTTTTCCTTTGGAATTACTGATTCTCTGTCACATGGTATCCTGTGCCAGCCAATAAGAATAACCTCTGCAAACATGGCACACATAAATCGCTCCAAGCACGACCACGAAAGGGCATGACATCTCTTCATCCAGCTGCTATGTGTGACATCCCTCGCAGCTCTGTTGGTATAAGAATCAGATCAGGTTTATTTTCTAGCTCATACAACTCACCTAAAAATACAGTGAAAACCAAAGTACAAATCATTTAAGTTTACATTATATTCAGCGATTACTCATACATAGACAATACTCTCACAAAAATGTTAAGGTTAACTGATTCATTTCTTATTTAATACCAGTTAGAGAGACATGGGCTTTTACTTTGTAATTACTGTAATTTTTCTTTATGGAACACTGAAAAGCGATCATGTTTAAGAACCGGACTCAAACAGATAATTTAGCGAGCATGACTAATTACTGTATTATACCCACATTTTCCGCAGTAATTATGAACGCCAAGATTCCCTCTATGCCTGACACCCCCTTACCCATGGGATATGGGTACATTCGTTATTTTACATTTTCTCAAACTGCGTGAGTGTCTTCCTAGGGCTTGGGGAGCTCAAGAAAGAGACCACAGTCAGCATGGAGATGTGTTTCTAGCCGAGGTCATGGGAAGGCCAAGCAGACAGGACTATGGGATCCAAGGACTGAGCCTTGCGGTACACCTAGTTTCCAGCTCACTTTTATGTAGGACAGTGCTAAGCATCATTGGACAGAAAGGTTATAGCAGTGAAAGACAGCAGTGTGTAAACCAGAAGGATATTCAAATTACAAACTGAAAATATGGATTAGTAACTCTGTTTCTCTGATGTCCGTCTAATCTGAGCAGTACTCCAACAGAAGACTTCCAGGCTTCCGGAATGACTGCAGGCTTGGTTTAATCCCCCAGACATGGTTTAATGAGGAGAATTTTAGCAGGAGTAATTTTTTTATTTTGGTTATAACGCGTGCAGGACATGTAATGGTGTTATTGATTAAGTCATTGAACGCAGGAGCTAGAGGTGTGATGTGGGGTTGGCTTTAGGGGAGTCCGCACTGGCTGGCACAAGTTTGCGTGTAGATCTTGCACACCCCTCCACCTCACTGCCCTCAAGCCTGGGCCGATAGCATTGATATCCCCCCCCCCCCCCTCGAACCTCTTATCAGATGCCCACTCAGCTTCTCGTCCTCTTTGTGGGAGAAGCCGTTAAGAAGGAGCTTTTCATTTGGCCGTCAGAGACAGAGGCGGCAGGGCAAGCCTTTAAACTGGAGTCATTACGCTGTAATGCTCCTTAATGACCGTGTCAAGGTGAGGGCCCAACATGGACACAAGGAGCAGCTCTGGTGACTCGCTAAAATTGCCCTGCCATTCTGGAATCAAGGACCAAGCATGTAACCGTAATACAACATAAATTACTTTGGCCCCAATGGTTACCCTGGGTCTTACTCAAACCACAAATGTGTTGTTTCGGTGATATTGAACCAGGGGTAAGTCCAGCACCCTCCCACTCTCGGAGCAGGAATGACCCAGTGAGTTTTTCACAGAAGTCATTTTGCATACTCTACAGGACTACAGTTTATCCAAAACTCCATTTTATTTCACTTCGCATAAAACTAAACAATGTCCCTGAAGTAAGAGATTTCATGCACTGGAATAATTCTTCCTGGATTCTGGGATATTATAAACGAAGGTCCATAAAGCACATTAATACCATTGTGGCGTGAAGCTGAAATCCAGGTCTTAGGATCAGTATGTTTAGAGCACAGAGGGTCAAATAGGATACTCTGTTTACATCCTGAGAGGGGCCTGTATCCCACACAATGCCCCAGGGAAAGTGCAGCCGGCAAAACTACAGGATGTGAAGATTGGCACTGGTTTGCTTAAAGCATTTTTGGAAATGGTTCACTGTTAGTTTAAAATGGTAAGACAGATAATTTATTGTACCATGAAGGTACGAGACAGGAAAGACCGTAATGTGAGAGATCAGAGCATTATGTAAAGACATATTGAGTGCAAATGGAAAGGTAAGTCTGTGTATTGTGAGAGGTGTTAAAACCAGAGAAATACAAGGGACAATTTAAACTTTAGATTTGCTCCTTGACAGCGTGACGATGTGTGACTGTGTAGTACTGTGTGATGCTGATTACAGACATAGTCTAGCCTGAAGGGGAGGCAGAAAGCCACAACGAGTTTTAAAAATGTGCCTCTGTCCTACCAGGCCTCTGAAATACCTGGGGGCAGGCGACAAGTGAGGAGGACATACACAGGCATGACCAAAGGGGGGCACTAGCCTGGAGGGGGATCAATGGGGGAGAGTATAACCAACAGACTGTCCAACGCTCAACGTCGGGAAGAGACTTCGATTTGGAATGAAAGTCCATTTGAGATAACTGATTTAATAGCCGGGGGGGTGCAGTTTTTTGGTATTACTGTTGTCATGCTAATCCTAAATGTTACATACAGAGACAAACCACCCATCCATCTATCCTTCAATGACGTTTCCAGTAGAGGGCCACGAGATGCATGCCACAAGCGTACTCAGGTCCATATATGGTTAGAGGCACAACTAAGAGTCTCAGATTTATTTGGATTATATAGCTTAATTAAACATGCACTAGTCTTTATATTTTGCACTTTTCCCATTCTTACTTCTAGCTACTTCGCATACAGGAAGAATTACTACACTGTAGGTTTTAAGAAGTACAGAACAAAGCACGACTTGTCCATGTAATTCACATCCTGTTTCCTGCAGGAACCTAAATCGCGAGCCTGTAACATCAGAAACGATGATAGAGTCGCTATTAGAGACTGACACGTGTGTCTCTCTGCAACGGCCCAGGGAGAGGAGACAGCGAGGGCTCACGTTCACACCCCAGCCCTGAGCCCTGTTGTCCGCAGACTGATGCGAGCTGCCCACAAGCTCCGCCCTCTTCGCATCTCAGGCTACGTTTCCGAGTAGCACTGTGGGTCTGGATTAAAATCTCTGGCATTTGGACAGATAAGGGTGAGTGAAACTCTTGAGTTTGTACATGTTTTCTTGGGTGATAAAGAGTCCCCATTGATGATATTCACACTCTATATCACAATGATAAAATTCTTCTCTAATGCAAGGCATCGATAAATTTATCAAGGCTTTTTACAGCAGGGGGTCAAACTCCAGTCCTGGGGGGCCGGAGCCATGTGTAGCTTAGTTTTTTCCCTGTTCCACCACAAATGATTCAGCTCAAGAGCTGTGTGGTAATTAGCATCAGGACCTGAATCAGGTGTGTTAAGTGAAAGGAATCCAAAAATTATGCAGGGCTCCGCCCCCCCAGGACTGTCGTTTGACCCGCTGCTGTAAAAAGTCTTGATAAATTTATCAATGGTTTATAGATTCAAAGAACGTCCTCTCTGGGCAGCAGGTGGTGTGATAGTATAGGTACAAGTATATAATGTAATGGCAGTGAATCAGGTCTCAGGTAGGCGCGTTTGTTGGACCTTTAATGAGGGAGTATACCAGAACACAGGATTCTGAGTCAGGAAAGGAACAGCAGCCAACAGAGAAACAACCAGCTAATGGTTAAAGCTTTGATTAGTTTTGCTGCTGTGTCTGTATAAGATTAATGCCAGCCTCAGGGGACACTGTCTACACTCAAGAAAAATTTAGTGTATTGTACATGTAAACTGAACTTCCTACTTCTGCATGAGGAATCCCTGATACGACCCTCCTTTACATATATCAGCATTAATTTGATCAAGGTGGGGCCACGGAGACCAGAAAGTACATTTAGATTAAAAGGAAACACCCAGCTTGAAACGTGATGAAATATTTACAGGATTATCATGTTAAGTTTAGTGTCTCTGCGCCATGTTTTCCTTTCCGGTCGTATCACTCGGCCTCATGATTCCTCAAACGTGAAGTCAGTTTATCGCATGACAAAATCACGATGCTATCAGTTACATGCATCAGCTACGTGCTTGTCTGCCTCCATTGTTAAACTGAATTTGAGGAATCTCTTTTTGCCAAACTAATGGTTTGATATAATGAGTTTACTCGGACGGACGGAAAGCGGGACCTTGCCATGTCGCCTCGTAAGCGGATACAGCTGGTCGCTCGCTCGGGAAGCAGCATCTTTTCAGTTCAGTTCCTTGAGACCTTTTTAGTGAGTCCACACAAATGAGTGATCAGTGCCCACTGCCTGATTAGATTACATTCATTCTTCTGCTTTAAATCTCCGTATTAAGTTTAATTACAGCTCCCTGCTGTGTTGCCAGAACAAAATATACCCTTTGAAAAATAAACGGCTTTTTGGATTTCCAGCAGACCTGTGTTATGCTCGGAACAGAGGGTGTCATGGATTCTGAGGTCAGAAGGTGATTTGATCAAACTGAAGGCTGGTTGAGACTTGCCAGGGGGCCACCGTGTCACCACTGGATGCCAACCACTGTGACACACGGAGCGGAAGCACCGCGTCACGCTCACACGACACTGCCACATTTCCAAGGGGCGCCTCACCAGCCCCGGCTATGGCAGATGGCGTCTTATACACACTGTTAAGTGGAACGGCGAGGGGTAAAGAACAGTTGGGGTTTCAAGTTTTATTCGTCATACACAATTAAACCAGAGTGAAAAACTGTACATGGCTGCCTAGCTTCAGACTGAAGAGGAGACGCAAGACATAACACACTGACAAACAAAAAATAATTATATCTGTATCTGATGCGGAGGAAGACAAAGAAAATGACACTTTAAGCAAAAGTTCATAGGAGTAGGGAGGAGGGGATGCGAGCAGAGCCACAGCATGTAGGACAGCGAGGGTAATCCGGCTTCTGCACCACGCATCAGCCCGTGTGGACAATGCCTGACAGGTCACTAACATTCGTGACATATAACTGAACTTTACATAAATCAGGTGAGCATAAACCTGCGTTTTATAACTGCTAGCAAAAGGGTGACGGTAAAACTGGAGAACGGCTCCCTGAGGGGTGCTTGCACAATGACAGGACGCTAAAAGAAGCACACAAAGTGCAATAAAGGGCATCTAGCCCTTGACATTTGAGGCAAACTGCTTGAGAGTGCCTGCTCTGCTCTGGGTCTTTCCTGGCACCGGACCAGATAACGGTCAGCTGTATACGCTCTAATCTGGCTGCTCTTATATCCATGGACATTTTCCCTGGACTGTCAGGCCAACATTTCCGCCATCAGTGAGCAGGCTGAGCTATCCATCACTCGAACCAGGGCTGCCAGCTTTGGTCAGCTGGCGGGCGTGAGATTTTCAATTTGAGGCAAGTCTGCACACACATGCACACGCAATTACACGTATGCAACGGTTTTTTTACCTTGTAAACAGTCGGTAGGGTTTGCAAGCTACACCAGTGCTTTTGATGTTCTCATTTTAGGTTTATAATGGAGTAACACATATTTGCCATAAGATTTCTTGCGTGAGCAAGAGAGTCTGAAAGCACCATTGCTGGAGCTCAAACTAAAAATGTCTTAAGTGAAATAAAATAAAATGAATAAATAGATAAATAATAAAATAATAAAATAAATCACTCCCCTTTCATTCACTCACATCTTCTTCCTCTACCATCATTCCTCTCAACCACCCAAATCTTGTTTCCTAACAAATCCACAGATCTCACTCCTCACAACCAGAATCTTCCCCCACAAACACGCAGCTCAGCTTTTCCAGAAAAACACCACGCCGGCCGCACCCGGAATTTTAAGCAGCACTCCGCACACGGCTGCCTGTTAATTACCTAAACGGCTCAGGATCCGCACCTGCTCTCAATATGCTTCACGGACCTTGATTACTTCAGCCTTTCCCTGCATTTGGATTCTCTCGGCTCAAACATACATGTGACATCGAGAAACAGGAGTGGCATCCGTTTTTTTTTTTTTATTATTTATAACTAAATCAGCTCATTTACATATTCGGGGCAAAACCTGTGAATGAATCATGTCCCCCAGGTACCCTCTGCTCTGACACCCTTGGCTGGTCTGTCAGTTTTAATGCAGAGACAGCCAGTGATGGGTGAAGGCAAATCGGCAGGCTTAATCACGGCACGTGAGCCAATGAGGGCTGCCCACAAGGTTAATTGGCAAATGGAATAATTGCCTATTAGGCTCAATATGTCTAAGGATGTAAAAAATGAGCTGAAGCTTTCAATCTTCTGCCATGTCCTGTGTACCCCCCCCCCCAGCGTGTGAACCTTCCCATTGGCTTCGTCAGACATGCTTTAGCTCCTCCCCTGTTCCATCATCCTCTGGCGTTTGGATACCCTGCTTTGTGATCTCTCATTTCCTGCGTCACTCTTGATGTTTGATGCCTCAGATCACAGCAAAGGAGGATCATTCGTATTCGGGAAGAATGCAGCCGCCAAATTGTAACACGCCTTTCCCTCCCATAACTCCTGTTTAAGTGCATTGCTGTATGATGTACAGCATGACGAGTTTCTTAATTTTACCCTGTTTACTTTAATATGAGATGAATTTACTCTGCTTTAAAAGGCTTCTGCATTATTTAGCCCATTCTCTGCAGCATTAAAAGGGAGAATTCTGCTTTTGAATGAGCTCTGCTGAATTTTAATGAGCACGTAAATACTGGAAAAGATTATCCAGCCCTTAAGCATGAGTGCTGTTGACATGGTAACTGTAGACACGGAGACGAGGGGGCCATCTGTGAGTTCCGCCCAGAGACCTATGTGAGTTTCCCTGACTTGAGATTCCACTTCCGTTCTCAAGTTGCGACTCTCTGCACTCACGTACCTGGCCAGTCTGACCCCAAGTCAGTCCACATGTTTGCTTCCTCTCAGCTCACAACACACCTGCACCAGGTATCCTGGCTGGGAGTTGGGAGGGAGCAAGAAAGTGGACCGCCTGCAGCTCTCCGCAGACTACGTAGAGAAACAACCTTAGACAAATGGATCTGCCTTAGTCAACGGAGCTTGATGAGAGGCAGGCTGTGTTCATGGACACCCTGAGCATTTTGCGAACAGGCCTGGTGCTGCTGAGGCTGCAGACATTCTTGGTGCTGGCACAGTTTAAAGAGACACGGAGTTCTGCTGCACACCGTCAGACACACCAATCAAACATTCATTCAGAAAGAGCGACCCATCGGGCTCCACTACCAGCGCCAGCGTGCCTCAAAGCCCGCATTTCTGCTAATTTCTCCTTTTTTCATGTCTTTTTGCTTTTATGCATTTCGTGACACTGCTTATTTCTGACAATAGAGCCAGACAACGTAATTGAAAATGTAATTGGAATTTAACTGCATGTCTAATTGCCGGTTATGGAGCAGGATGGTGCAAAGATGCCCTCGTCTCTCAGTCTTAAATGCTTGCGTGACATTACATGTC
Organism: Stomatorhinus ivindoensis; assembly: GCA_019775895.2. NCBI lineage: Eukaryota > Metazoa > Chordata > Actinopteri > Osteoglossiformes > Mormyridae > Stomatorhinus > Stomatorhinus ivindoensis. The sequence continues at coordinate 5,335,636 of JABFEB020000036.1, read as the reverse complement.
AAAACATTTAAGCGATTTGTTGAATGGAATGGAAGAAAAGTAAAGGAGTTAAAGTGAATGGGGGGCAGATCTGGGAGGTGATGTCTACGCTGTCTTCTCTGTAATTACCTGCAGAGCACGTATTAACCACTCCTAGCCTCCATTACTCAACAGAGGCTCATAGGAGGGGTAGAAACCAACATTGCCTTAGAGCTAAAGTCCATCGGAGGCCTTCCATCTGCCTATCTGTTTGTCGGCTTTTACTGCCAATAGGGAATCACAGCAGGAAAACTTAGATTACACTGCCTATCCATCTTTCAGCTGCTTATCCATTACGCGTGGAAGAAGGAATGGGTATATGGGTATGGGATGCCAGTCCATCACAGGATGCACTCACACATTACTGGCAATTTCTGTCTGTCCATCGTCGATCTAGTAATTCTGGTTGGGGGTCACAGGGGGCTTTGAGTCTATCCCTGGCAGCACAGGCCTGGGGTTTCCCCCCCCCCCCCCCCGACAGGGTGTCGGTGCATTACAAGGCACATATACGCACACACAAGCTCACGCGCACCATGAGCAATTTGAATGTGTTTTTGCTAAACCAATTTGTATCGTAGCCCCGTAAGAATGCTATACGAACTCTCCTGAATTTTAATGAGATGCCTGTTATTTAACTAGATCTATATGGCTGATTTTTATATTTTATAAATGTAAAGTGTGCATGTAATTAGGCCTCCCTGTGTCAGGCTGCATTGTGCCTAGAAAGCAGTTACCGTACGGAAAGACCAAAAAAATGACCCGCATTTTACAATGACACACAATATTTTATGCATGGTGACACTACAGAGGACTCAGCAGAATAATCTGATGCACAGACAGATTACACAAATATATATGAGTGTGAGATTCGCATCCCGCAGCTGTTTCCTGCAGGGGTTGACGTCACACCCGCTCTCTCGCCCTTCAGCTGCTTTCAGACTCTGCCCTGGCAGATCAGGGACGCGACAGCGCGCTCGCCGGTGGCTCAGCTCTTGGACCAGATTCAGCTTCCCCGCGGGCCACTTTCATTGTACCCTTGAACAAAGTGCTGGAACTGAATTAGCTCTGTGAAAACGCACGGCTGTCCTGTTAGATAACTGCCTTGGTGAGGAGTAGCCCAGCCCGCATGACTATCCCTGCAGGTTTTCACCCCCCCCCCCCCGCTCGTCCCCCATTCACCACAAACCCCCTGCTCACACCTACTGCTATAGTCGATGCTTGCTCTGCCAATGTTCATCCTGTTCCATGCCAGCCAGGCATTGCCAGGCAAACTGATATTTTCTCTTATTTCCCGTCGCCGTCAGCCATGTCCCCCAAATTAGATTTAATGACCGCCCGGGATGCCGGAACGTGCACGGGCTAACAGACGCGGACGACAGCCAATTGATTGGCCTTTTCGTTTGCATTTAAAATGGACTTTCGCTCCACAAACTCGATCCGCTTGAGCAGGTACTTCTTAATCGGCTGGTATCTGTCAAGCCGAGGTGGAGAGGCAAAGTTCAGAAATACGCAGAGTGCAGCAGGGGCGAGTTTATCTGATTACCAATAAAACACATGGCAGTACCGGTCCGCTGGGATAAATAGTGTGTCGGTTTATAGCGCCCCCTCCTTAACGAGGAAGCTGTCAAGCCTTGGTCATAATGATTTTTGATCCCATTGCTCATTGTCTGCTAAATGCATTCCTTCCACTGGCCGCTAATTATGATTTCAACAATTAATTACACTTTTTATACACCAATTGCACTGTTCTAGCCCCATAAAGTGACATACACAGCCAAGGACAGTACTGGTTAAGGTCTTAACTAGTTCTGAGATTCTACCCAGTTAATCGTGACCATCTCACTTAGTTCTGCTGGTGACAGAAAGAAGCCATACACATACACACATGGCTACCGGCATGATATTATCACTCTCTGAGCACTACTAACCAATCCCATCTTGCTCCCAGAATGCTCTGGGGCTCTATATCATAGGTCAAGTGACAAAATTCCGTCACAGAACATGAGACACAATTGTGTGATTCACATGTGCTAGTTGCACTCCCTGAGACTCCTACATGACCCTTCACATGTGTCCTACACAGATGCTCTTTGACCTTCCTAATTGCATCTAAGGTTTCATATGAAACCTCTCTAAAATTCTTAAACTGAAGATTTGCCTGTGGTTGTGGCCACACAGAAAAGCACGCTCGATTGCCTACAGATATACTTCGGTAGTGATAAGCAGAGGTGGGAATTTCAGGTCCAGAAGGTAAAAATCCAGACCATGATTTTGTTTCAACCAACCAGTTGAGTATGCTGTGACTCAGTTTTGAATATTGTGTCATTTTTAATGTAAGGGTGGTGTGGTGGCCTTACCACATGGTGGTGGGTTTGAGGCCCTCCCCCCTCTGTGTGTGTGGAATTTGCATTATAGCAAAGGTTGTGCAACTTTCCTCCAGGTACCTCGATTCCTCCTATAGTGCAAAACATGCACCGCCCGGCATGCCGAGGACGGAGTCCCCAGCCCCGAGTTTCCTGGGACATGCTCCCAGCTCACCACGCTCCGCTTTGGACAAGTAGTCATGGAAAATGGATGAATTTTTATGCCTATTATTAATGCATTTTTTTAACGAAAAAGTTACCATTTTAATGGAGGCTCAGTGTGACAGCTCTTGGCAATGATTTTACGTTAATTAACAAGAGCAAAAAGGTTTACTTGTAGAGAAGTGCAAGAGCTACTTCAGACAGAAGGAGATTACCTTTTCTTATTAAAAACGTCAGAAATCGAAACACTCTGTTGGTATGACTGGCACGTGTCGCTACCTGGATCCGGACTTTATCTGCCACTCACCAGATGGGTTCCTCTGTGCCTTTGAATTTCCTGCTTTTGTGGCGTTTTTGCTGCACACAGGGAGCAGCATTGGTAGGGTCCAGTGCTACATGCCGTCTAATTGGCTGAGCCCACGGCTGGATCTCCTAAAACTCACCCCGCCAGCCAGCCTTGCACATTGGTTTTTAGTTGCAGCTAAGCTCTTAATTAATTAACCTTGGAGGAGATGCTGATTTAACGAATCACACTGTTTAAATCTCGTTACACTGTACATATCTCAGGAGTCGCCACATTTCATTTATTTTTTTGTGATTAATTGAATTTGTGTCTGCCATGGAATACCTGCAAAGGTGAAAGCTGATACGAAACGTGTATTATTTATGAATGAAGGGATAAATATTGTGCTGCATATTATATGCATGACATTGGAATTGTTGATGCCTTTTGTCCAGCCCAGTAGAACCGCTAGGATGCCATTTTGGGCCGGACATTTGGGTGTGTTGGGTGTGCCCCAGTGTTCGAGGTCTTGTCAGCGGTCTTGGGAGGGTCTACAGATGTGCAACAGTAGTTGAATAGGTGAGGGGGGGAGACCTCAGGATGATGCTATTAAATCCCCAATGATTAGCTAAATTCGGCCCTGCCCCCAGCCCAACCCAGCTTTGTGGGAGCCAGTCCCTCCATCCTTGGTCCTGATTGGGTTAATTGATGGCTGGATGAAGGAGCCCCCCACATCCCACATCCACAGCAGAGAAGCCAAGGTGCAGGATTCCCCCAGACACCCCGCCTTCTCACACGGGCCGGACGGTCCGGAGTACGTCCGTCAGCCTAATCGGTACTGACAGGACATGCAGCCGCTAACGATCTTCTCTGAATCAGTCTTAATTAAGTGTTGATGATTGCAAAGCGGATAATGAATCTGCGGCACTCTGTAGCCGGGCGGGGCTGGAGGGGTCAGCGGGGGGCGCTGTTACACATTGTCATGCGCGGCGAGTCGCTGGCACAGTGCCGCCGTTAGCTGGAGTTTCAAAGTTAAGTCGCGGTGAACTCTTTTAAAGTCATCACACAGCTTCTCAAACAAGAGGCTGATGGCCTCTCTGGGAACACAGCATATTCTCCACAGAAGGAAGACAGGCCTCCGGGTTTCTGTACTGATCTGAGTCAGAGCCTTAACCATCTACTTTAGGCAGCCGCAGTTTCAAAGCTGTGCCAGTCGCACGCAAATCGGGGACGTCTTACGTGCGGCCCTGCTGTCACTGCGGCTGCGAGGCGCGCCCCCTCCTCTCTGTGCGTCACCCGTGGCCTTCTGCCGATATCCTACAGTTAGAACGGCAGGAGTAGCGGTCGTGACAACGAGAGCTGAAAAACCCAAATGAGCTGCTTTTAGCAGATGTCAGCTAGGCTACTGATTACCTCTTCAGTGTGGATTTTACCCACATCTCAATGCCACGCAAAGTTAAACAGCCATTCTTGCGGTGGTCTAACAGTTTCCATCTGCTAGAGCATTGACTTCCTATTAAAGTCACATTACAGTAAGATACGGCACCTGAAAGGTGCTCCTGGGAAGACCGTAAGTGTGGCATGGACAGGGAATACAAAGTATGACAGAACAGAACTGACAGGGGCAATTCGTGGATTTTTCTAAGGAGGGGGGCATAAGAGTGGTCAACCTCGTCATTAGCCAATGATATATTTTGAATTGGTGAGTGACAGGAGAGGGGGCACCCCTGCGGCCAATCAGCTGGGGTCAGTGGACCCGCCCGCCCATATACGCCAATTCCAAATAAAGAAGAGGAATCACTTTATGCAGAATCATGTTTTGTTTTGTGTGTTTGACAGAACAGGGACGTGCCAATTTAATTTGATGACATTTAATGACATTTCAAGACTAGCCTGAGCTATTTTCACAGAGTAGGACCACAACACTGTGCGTGGGAAGCGTGACAGGAGTGTTAAGAGTAAGTGATACTGAATGGAGGCTCTCTGGTTCTCTGATGAGTTTTCCTGGTATTGGAGTTTAACCACGTGGGCCGGCGGGGTCAGGTCAATAAGAACAAACAAAACCCCTGAAGCTGCCGCCAGGATAGCAGAAGCCAAACAGACAGGGCCCGATATCTCAGTGCTGCTCTTAGTCACTATAAATGAGGAAATAATTATTCCTCCAAAGCCAAGGCGCTGCATTGGTCTGATAAATGAAACCTCAGCGTCAGGGGATAGGGAAGCCCGAAATAAACATTTGGGTCGAGTTTAACCCCTCTCTTCTTCACCTCGAGGACTGGCAGAAGAGGCTGCTCCATCCTATTTTTCCAGCGCAATTAGCAACAGCCTCTTGTGTCTCAACAATAATTAACGATGATTAGTTTATTACCAGCTGTTTAATTCACTTGTGGGACTCCCGGAATCGCGATGCTCAGTGCAAACACACGCAGCACAGACATGCAAAGATGGATGCGGTTTGCTGACGCCCTTCACTCATACATACCGGACAGTTACCTACATGTGTCACATGTAAGTATGTGACACAAGCGCAGTGAGTACCCATCCAAAGTACTGTGCAGAGTTAACTTGCTGTTTACATGTCATGTTAGTTCCTATCCCTGCAATGTCCTAATTAGCTCCAATATTTATTTTAGCTCTATGTGCTTGTTTCATAATGCATCCCTCGGGTACTCCTGCATTCATTACATAATCTGACTTGTAATACGCGTGTGATCACAACACAACACATGGATGCTGGTAAACGGTGGTGAAATAGAGCTTTAAAGAGCAGGTCCGCAGTCTGCCTGTACTGTGGAAGTGCTTGGTGATTCTAATCGCCGTTTTCGGGTTTGGGAGGGGTCCGGGTGTGATACCCACTTCGGCCATGATTCCCGGCCTCATCCTGAGTGTGCTGTGGGTCTCAGACATTCCCTGTAGTCACACCCAGGACCTGAGGCAAATGGTCAATTTTAAACTGTTTTCATGAATGATTGATCAAAGTTTTAAAAGTTTGTAATTATCTCATTTTTCTTACTCTACTTCTCAAATTAAATTCAAATCCAGCAGCATATGCTAATGACAGCTAGCTGCTCTGTTAAATCCTATTGTGCTCACTGGCTCTGATGTCATAACTAGCAACTCTATTAAGCTTCATAGTGTTCACTGGCTCTGATGTCATAACTAGCAGCTCTGTTAATCCCTTTGTGCTCCCTGGTTCTGATGTCATAACTAGCAGCTCTGTTAATCCCTTTGTGCTCTCTGGTTCTGATGTCATAACTAGCAGCTCT
>JABFEB020000036.1:5303683-5326668 GCA_019775895.2 Stomatorhinus ivindoensis | reverse complement strand
ATTTAGCAACTCCAATCAGCCTCAGCATGTCTTTGGACTGTGGGGGGAAACCGGAGTACCCGGAGGAAACCCCACAAGGAGAACATGCAAACTCCACACACATGGAACCTAGGCAGGGACTCGAACCGAGGTCCCAGCGGTGTGAGGCAACAGTGCTAACCACTGCACCACCATGCCGCCCCCTCTAAACCAACCAGCTGAGTATAATGAATCACATTCGCAGAGTACACAACTGGTTAATTGAAACCAAATCTTGGTCCTGATTTGTACTTTCTGGTCCTGAAGTCTCCACCTCTGTGGAAACCCCTCTAAGTGGGGTTTCAGCACTGCAGCACTGGGGCTTGTTCAGAACAAAACTACAAATGCATGAAAACAATTGCCTCAAAAATGTCAACGTGACTGTTAATTAGCTATTTGTTAAGTCCTAGTGATCCCAGGCACCAGAAGTGATGGTCCCCCAATCTCTGAAACACTGTGATGTAGGACTGAGTCGGCCAGACATTCATTGTGAACCAGTCCCCACCCTGACAGGAAGATCAACGTGTCTAAGAATAATTCTCTAGATCAAAGAGTCCTCGTTATCGCTGACGTGTTCACTGCGCTCATCTGAGGCAGTAATGAGTCCATTCCGATTTTTCTCCTTCTTATAGCGGCTTTTACGACACCCCATGTGATTTGGTAATCAGTATCAATACAGCACTGATTAAATTCACGGGATGAGGGGAACAGCCCTGATGTTCTGCATTTCCCAGACCTACGTAAGCAACGGGTGTCAAAGCCTTTATCGAGACGATCACTGCTATGCCATGTCCAAGTGAACTTTGGCAACTGTTGGATAAACTCAGTCCCAACAATGAGCTCACTGTGATTCACACAGACTTGCACTCTCTGGAAGGGTACCAGGGTTAATGACATGAGCACAATGTGAATTCATGACGTGATGCAGAGCAAAACGTCAACGACTGCATTGAAATCACAAACACGATTCCCAGTAAGAGTGCTGAGCCACAGGTTCAATTTAAATATGGGCTAGTGGGAGTACTGGCAAGGCGTGGTAAACATAAGCAGCACAGCCAATGTAAATCTGAGGTCCTGAGGTTCACGCCCTTGCTACATATTGGGTACCACAGGACCTGATGACGACTTCTGACCTGTGATTGTGTCCAGTTTAACAGTGCCCATCATCTTGGGGATGCGGGCAGATGGGAAAGGGTGTGTGGAGACACGCTCAGAGGAAAAACATTTGACCCTTGACTTCCTTCGGCCCCGATGGGATTTCAGCATTGCTGCCTTGAAGGTATTTTTATGTCCCCAGTGCACTGGGAATCCACCCTTAAAAGCATTAACATTGCAGAGGTGTGAAGTACAAGACCCGGAAGCAAAGCTGAGGCAGCTCCTCCGTCGCTTCTAATATGCCCCTCAGTCCAATCTGGAGGTTTTTCAGCCTGGCTAGATAGACGTCTTGGGAATAGTTGTTCAGCTGGTTATTCATAGCCGGGCTGTCTCCTGCTTTTCCACAGCCAAGCTAACGGCCATCAGCTGAGTGATTACAGAGAGTCTTAGAGGGACCGGCCTGCCCCCTATTGGATGGTTGATGGTTACAAACTGGAGATGTGCACTCATGATAACAGTGGAAATGCATCCTAGAAAGAAACAATCCTCACACTCATTTAGTGCATTAAGCATACTTAGAATTACAACATACTAGTTAACCCGGTCATCAAATGTTTCAGAATGAAAGAAGGTGTCAGAGCTGATTCAAACCTGGACAGCGGTGGTCAGTTATCCAAAGGAAGTAGATAAATACGAGTGTCCCCCCCCCACCCCCCGTGAAACCCATCTCAAGTGAGGAAGTCAATATCAAGCCAATTCCAATACCAAATTAGACAGACTGCCTGGACCACAGTGTGAGGACGCCTAGCACAGACAGGAGGTCGCAGACGGCCATCGCTCGCCAGACGTACCTGTTGAATGGAATTCACCTCCCTCTCGCGCCGTGCATTTTCACCGGTATTATATGTCTTATTTCTACCAAACTGATTTGGGACCAGAGACGCGATAGGAGTGCTGGATCTGTATTCAATTGCTCTGTCCGCTATGCTTCTTTTTCTGCTCAAGGTCACAGGAGGAGCTGAACAAAATAAAGGAGATGAAGAATTTAAAAGAAGGAAAATGCTTTGCTGGCGGAGAACAATGAGGAGCGTCTTGGAATAACCTTTACTGATCATATACACACCCTAAATACACAAAGCAGGTAAAATCACCCCCTGACAGTCACAGTACCTCATTATGGGCTCAGACAATATGTCTTAATCCATATGGAGTTTGCTCAGCCGGTTGCTTCTCGAAGACTGGCTTTCCTTCCTGTGATTCACAATGCAAACCCGGTCTATTCCCCAACCTGTGGCACAGATGCAGGATTCCCGAGGACTTCCAAAGGACTCTCTCTCTAATTTTCATTACAAAGAAATTATTCTTCCCCTGAGAAAATGGCGTATGATAGTGTTGCGAAAAATCTGACCCGGGCCTGTTCTCCCTTTAGTTTATGGTGCGATAACATGGTATAAGCAAGCTCTCGTTGTCAAGGATAAACATTTGCACGGAGCGGAGAGGCACTGTACTGTGAAAGCCATGAATAAGAAAGATAATCCCCTAATCGTTCCCTCTTTATTTCAGTTTGCTGCAAACGCTATGGCATTCCTCCTCACAGAATCCTGCGCTCATTCACACAGACACCTGTACGTACTTCTGTTTCCGTGATTATAGCCTCGGTCTGCAAGCTCCACGAAGGCTTGACAAAGGCCAGGATTGGATTACGTGTGACAGGGGCGGAGAGAGTCCGACAGACGGAGCCTAATGTAGTTAAGGTACCCAGCAAAGCAGACACTTACCAAGTCCCATAAACAGCCATTTGGCCAACGCTCCCTAGTCTGACCATCACTGGAGGCCCTGCAGTCAGGCAGTTTGCTGCTCTGTCTTGCAGCGTCACTTAAACTAGCTGACCAGTTTGTGTTTTTCAGAGACAGGCTGAAACATTTTTGACCCACCGGATAACTTATCATGACCTTGAGGTCTCAGACTTGCAACGATCCTAACTGACTTGAAAGGCACATCACACAGAACCCATTTTGGATGATTCACATCTGATTTTCAGAGCCGTCCCACTGAAATAATATGTAAGTTCTCAGTTACCTCCTGCTGGCTCGGAGCACATCAGTAATCCTGCAGTGCACGGCTCTTATGTTTTATATCAGCCTGATGTCCTCCCTTCTGTTTCGTGGTTTGTACTTTAATGTTTAATGTGGCAGCATAAAGTGTGTCACCGCATCGAAATATGTGTTTTTGCTTGCCTCTCACTGCAAGCTCACATGATTTACTGCACGGCGAGTTCCCTCTATGAGCTTCAATATGCATCACAACACTCTAAAACACTGACAGCTTTGCATAAGTATAGGATAAAATTAACAGAAGCTCACTAGATATCGCTGGGATTACGCCAACTGGAGAAATTTACTGAACCTTCCTATCGAACCGTGTTTTATGCGTTACGGTGCTTTACGCATTAGGGATGTAAACAGTGGCAAATGTAAGTCAAACAGGTGGCGAATGTTTGCTTGTGTAGCTCACAGCAATGGAGAAGCAGGCCTGCAGGGTGGGGGTGGGGGGGGGGGGGGGTCATTTGTTTTGGCCATTAGTGACCTTGTCATCCTGAATGCATCCCATCAAGGAGGAAGCTGTGATGGATGCTGGCGTGGTCTAGTTGCCAGTTCTACAGACATGATTCCACAAAGGAGCTTTTTAAACAAAACACAGCATGTGTGCAAGGAGAAGAAGCAGGAGAAGCAACCATCTGTTACCTACTTGAGATTCTGAGTCACATCCCAGGCATTCGTGCTGGAAACCCTCCCTGGTAAGTCCAAGCTTTCCATAACAGCTGCAACGCCTGTTGCCTCACATACTACCTTAACTAGTTCTTCTAACCATCACCAGAATTAGTCTTGTTATGTTTTTGTCGAGCCAATTAGCTGGAGCCCCTTCATCCAAGCTGCAATGTAGGGCCACCTGTTAGCCGGGCCCACTTCCTCCAGTCTACCATGTACGTATTAACTGTAATATAGGGTCACATTTTAGGGCCACTTCCTCCAGTCCACCATGTACGTATTAACTGTAATATAGGGTCACATTTTGGCCCATGCAGACGCAAAGCAGCGAATTACACAGTGCTGCTCGCTCTCAATCCAACAGCAAATGAATAATTAGGATGTCAAATTCACACAGATCTGTGTTTTCCAGTTGTTTGGCATTATTCAGTGTCTGCTTAGGAGTCACTGACCAATTAGCCCCCATAAATCTTCTCCCAGGATCACTCCTGGAACCTGTGATCCATCTACATCACAAACTACAGACTCACACGATTTGTAATGACTGTTGATTGCATTAAGTGGGGACGCCACTTAATGAGCAGCAACATGCAAGTGCAGAGGATTCTGGGAAAATGGGAGGAGCACAGCAGGGAGGCAGAGCCTTGGCGATCTTACTGAGTTCAGTTCTGGGCCTGGAGGGGCCTTTGTCTTCTTAATGTCAGGACGGAGAGGGGAAAATGTCGTCTGCAGCGTAAACCCATTAAAAGTTTCGCTGCATTTAATTACGAAAGGTCATTGAAATACGTACACTCAGCTCGCATTTCTGTGACATAATTTCACCACACTGTGATGCCTCAGCTTTACCTTCCGCTCCCCTTGGGCTATCTTTATTTTCCTTTAAATAATCAAACAAAATGCCAATGAAACAGCTCGTGATACTAACGGGTCATCTGTGGGCTTAAATTCGAGTGACAGCAAATTAAAAGAGTAGGTAGTTATTTTTAAATTCCATAGGCTTTCCCGGAAATATATTGTTGTGCAATTGAAAAGACAAATGCAGTGTTTTTTTCTGAAGTAAAGGATCGATTAATAATAGTTTGGACACCCCATAATAAAAGGAAAAAAACAATAGTGCAAATAGAAAACAGGGACCTCCATCCAGGCAAATCGCCCAGTGGGGGATCCATTACAGACCCATTAACTTTCCCATATATCTTGGCAAATAACCTGAAATTCACAGGAATAAAAAAGGAATTGTTACAACAGACCAGCTAAAGCAACATCGCAGTGGATGAAGTCCTTTATTCTGGGGTACATCGCATCTATTGCTGCTTCTGTTGTTGCTGTTGTTGCGTATCGATTCCCCGATAAGGGTGAGAATAGAGGAGCCCGGTCCAGCCCCAGACGGAGATCTCACTGTGAAAAGGCAGCAACACACCCACACGGGCCGTCCGCAAATGCGAGCTTACCAGCTGACTGGCTAACTGACCAAGTTTAATCAACACAGCCAGAGCTAAGTCCATTATCAGTAAGCCACCAACAACATCTGCTGCCTTATAATGGAAATCTTAATTACATACATTAATTATGCTGAAAGAAATGTAAATGAAATATCAACCATTCTCATCAAGAACAATTGATCCGTGTTGCTGTCCCTAATGAAGTGCTATGCTGAAGTATAGGAGAACTCTGTGGGAACGGCAAAGACTGGACTTCACAGGGAGGATTATGGTTTGACAGGCGGAGAGGACACTCATTACCAATCAAGCGCCTCCACTGGGTGCAGAGTGTTCAGCACAGCTTGGCTTCTGTCAATGGCTCTATATTAGTCCATGGGGTTTACGTTGGGGGGGGGGGGGTTAGTTTAGTTGAGCAGACACAGTCTGACATCACCTGGAGCACCTCCCACAAAGCCTCTCGAGGTGACGTGACAACCAGAGGAATGCCAACTTCTCCCAGCTGCCTGGATACCATCCCCGCGTCACCCAAACGTAGCAGAATCCCCGGCAACAGCATCTGCCCACAAAACCTGCACCTTGACGATTTTTATACATATTTCTGAGGACAGCTGAACAGAATCCTGTCACCATCCGATAGCTGCTGCCTCTCCATGCGTTCTGTGACCTGTCACTCTGGCACCACATTCGTGTCACAGTCCTTGTTGTTTACAGTGATCTGTTATTAGCAAGAAGGGAGTCTGCATCAATATTTCATGGCTGGGAACAGTGCAAAAATGCATAAGTCTGAAACAATGACAGTACGCCTATCATCATCTTCACCAATATAAAGGGGTTCTTCAGGCAAGTTGACTCCACAGTTACCTGCTCTTATACATCCTGGGGGTGTAAGTATCTGCTGGTAGATATTTATTAATTCAACAGTCAAACTTAGACGGCTTGAGAAGACAAACCAAAACAAGCTGGGAAAATCTTTATCAAAAGCATCCACCGTCCGGAAGGAGCAGCGTGATAATAAGGCAGGACAGCACATCCGCTCTGCCTGAGAGACAAAGAGCTGCTCTGAGGACACATGCTTGTGTGTCTCCATCAGGACCTTCACTTCCTGCTTCTTCTCGGCTGTTAATTGGGCTCTCGGGGTTTGCTGGAGATCAGAGGCAACGGAGGTCTGGATGCGGGCGGGGTGAACTTTAGGAAGTTACTAATGAGTGAACAAATTAACTCGTATGCATTAATGAGGCTGGTTAGGTAGCTGTGTGTGGCTGCTGATTATTTACCATTTCTACAGTGTTTAGGTCAGGTGACCAGATCATGTGATGTGGCATTCTTTCTCTCTCCTTTGTAGGAAACTTGGCTTATCCAAACTTTTGTCTGGTACTTTACATCAGGTTCTCAGAGGGATTTGCATCACAAAGCCAATGGAGCGACATCATAATTTAAGAACATCAGTGTCCCACCCCCACCTTAGCATCTACATAAGAACATCAGAACTATACAAACGAGAGGAGGCCATTCGGCCCATCAAGCTCGCTTTACCTAATGACTTTAATTTCCAAGCCATGTACTTCTTAGGCATTCCAATTTATCAGTCTCGCCTAAATGGCACTATAGATATTTTATTTCCAGCAGTTCATAAATCACATTGTTATCCACAGTCCATGTGTACCCAACAAAAGCCAATAATAACCTACACAGCTAACATACAAGCCTTGAGATAATGGCTTTGAGTATCCATCAGACTTCCAACAAATACTACGAGAAACTGATAAAGTTTCCAATTTTTCCCAGTCGGTCCTGTGGCCCTTATCTCCAAAAATATATTGCTTTGTCTATTTTTGAATAGACTAACAAAATCCATCACTGTTTTATGGAGGAAAATGGAACTTGAGGAGAAATACAAATTAGACATGGACAGGCATCCATCATCTGCCCTGGTTTCCTCAAGGCCAATAGGAGTTGATAGTGATGCCCACTGACTTAGCAGATGCTCCTAACACCAATCAGGACGTTTCGAAGCTACTACATGGATCACAGGGTGGCGGGAGCAACTGCCCTGCACTCGGTGCTTGAGAACATATCCACAGTGGCAGTTTAAGTTAAACTCGGAGAGACCTTCCTGACCAGTGCGCCCGTGCTACCAACTAATGTGCTTTGAAGCCGATATAAAGGTCACCAGTGGATTTGTGTTCATATCACACTGATACCCCTAAAAGCCCCCCTGCTTCACAAGTAAACACCTCGTACTCCAAGTAGTGGAGAATTAATGACCGTGACTGCACAAATGACAATGTTACCAAATGACAATGGCAGTAACTTCAACAATACAACGGATACGTTACCTTTTCATCATCATCCGAATTTTCTTTCTTATTGAATATTTCCTTAGATAATTAGAAAAGATGGACGATGACATCATACCCATCTGGACATTAGTAACCAAGTTTTATACTTTCTTTGATCCACAACTTTGACCCACTTCTTAGCGAGAGTAGAGATTAGCTCTCAGCAGATCCTTCACCACGTACCCAGCACTCACCAAAATGTCAATGATCGCCAGAGATCAGCTGCTCCGTCACCTTGCTGTTGGTTTGCAAAATGATGAAGTGCAACCTTTGTGTTTGGCGTTGCCCAGAAGTGTTTCTATTTTCATACAGCTCACACACCCTGTCGACGTGATGTTTTATCCGGGGCCTTAGTATCTTTGGGGGTTCTGCTGTATATAGTCACCACCATAACCTTACGCTGCAAAGATATAAGTGAATGTTTGAAACCGTTTTCCCAGCAAGAATATTGTTAGGGCATTACGTGTGAAAACAGTTACATTTTGAAAATAATACTTTTTGAGTTTAGTGTTTAATAAGAATATTAACCTGACACACTCTTGCCGTGACACTGACAACACGTTCAACAGTCAGGTTAGTGTTTTCCCATGAAAAAGCGTGAGTGTGCTTATGTCAAGCAGATATATAGCTGTGACCTTTCTAGAACTTTCTTTAAACAAATGGATTGTACAGCACTGACGTAGGGAAACCAGCATCCATAAATTCTCACCAGATACATCAACAAGCTCACAGGGTTTCCCGGGGATTCATCCATTACGGTCTCAGACTGAGCGCAGATTCACAGGACGCTGTGTCAGAAGGTCCAGACCGTGTTGGAAGGGCAGCAGCTTGTTACTTGGGTGTCAACTCTTGCTTAAATGAATTTCGCAATCAAATCATATTAAATATGAATCACACAAATCCATTAGTTGAGGATCATTTTAATAAGGTACTAAGAATGTCAATAACAGAGAAAAAGGTGTCTCTGGATTACGATTTTCCTATATCTCCCTGATATATTTTTATTATACTTTTATTAAATTTGTGCATGAATGAACTAGAACAGTATTCAGTCTGATCTTTATTAAGGTACCCTGTGTACTTAACTGCTAAAATACTTTCATATTTGGATCAATATTATAGTTGAGTACTAACAGTGTTCCTAATTTAAGGTGACAAAAAAGCACTAACAGGGTCACTTTTGGGTTCTTAACATTCAAAACAACGGAAAACTGAGGCTGAAGCTCTGATCTATCAGCTGAGCCCAGCGTTATAAATTGAAATCAAATAATAAGTTGTTTGTTTAGACTGAAAGCAACAATGTATTTTACTGTACAATGATTTCAAACTAAGAACAAATCAATATTAGGATGGGGTTATTCTAATAGAATAATCCCTCACGCTGCCACTGAACAGTAAATAAAGTAACTGTTGAAGGTGGGATAACTTAAGTTGTACAACAATAAAAACAATTGTCTAAATAAATTTAATTTAATTAAGTTCTTTTGCACTTAGAATATTTGTTTGCATTAAGCTTGGACTCATGTCGGCATTCATGTTGTCATACTGATTATCAGTCACTTGCAGTGAAAGAATTAATTGTGCTAAACAATCATGCATTAGTGCCAATTAAGGGTTTATACTGTAGGTTTTTAAGGCTGTAGTCAACCATAACACATTCATAAATTTAGTAACAAACAGGTAAATACTGCTGGTATTTTCTTTTTTCCAGCAAAATACATAGATTATGCTTCTGACCAAAATGCCAGCATGATAAAAATGGACATTACCGTTCTACCATTTACAGAGCGCACGGCTAATATGGATTGTCCCCTATTTAATTCATCTTGCCTATCTCAGCATTTTAATGTATGGGAACAGAGTTGATA
Organism: Stomatorhinus ivindoensis; assembly: GCA_019775895.2. Lineage (NCBI taxonomy): Eukaryota > Metazoa > Chordata > Actinopteri > Osteoglossiformes > Mormyridae > Stomatorhinus > Stomatorhinus ivindoensis. The sequence goes on along the minus strand of JABFEB020000036.1, from coordinate 5,317,138 downwards.
ATACTATCTCCTGAATATTTACAGTCTTTATGATGTTCACCGGCTGCTCTCATCCTGTTAAGCTGTATGCTACATTACTAGGCATAATAAGCATTTACATCAGGATTTATTCCTCAACCAGGAATTTCCTAGGAAAAAAAAGAGCCGACATGGTAGACATGAAGATATCAGCGTGTCTGAGCTGTGCGGAGGTGGCCCTCCATGCACGGGAAGATAACAGGCCACAGAGCGGCTACCAAGGATCGAGGCCAAGATCCATCTTACTGACACTGCAGCCCAAGGCAAAATTCACAGATTGACGGCCGGGGTTACCCCCTGCTGGAGGCACTGGTGCCAGATTTGCCCGGAGTGGGATAGTCAGGGATTTTGTGCATGTCATCTTGCTAAGCACAAAGCGGTGATTTGCTCACAGCTTGGGCTTCCGGTGTCCTCTCAGTTTGTCCGATACTCGACAGGCGAAAACCGCGCCAAGAGCCGAACAGACTGCAGGCGAGTGGCTTCACCTGGATAAGGGACAGCCAGGGTCGCGCAGAACCGCGTCTCTGCCCAGGAATGTCACACCACGGAGTGGCTTTCGGGGAGTGCTGGTTGTAGGATCATACGGGTAGGGGGGGGGGTGTTGCCTCTTCCTGGCCTTCATCATCAGCTCACAATCAAAGCAGCCCAAAAGGAATTCTTCCAATTACTACTGATTCTGGCGTTAGAGACAACGAATCATAAACAGTTGGGGGGGGGTGGTTACAGACCCAAGATCAAGCAGCTTCCTGTCCACCTTCACCCGCTGCCGCTGGATGGAGCTTTCTAACAGGACGAGTCCCTGCGAATTCTTCAGAACATCCGGGAGAATCTCTCACCATGACGGCTTCTCCTAGTCAACGTCTCGGGACACGCTAGCATTAATGCTAACGCTAATGGCTGCGGCTTTTGTTTTCCACTCACGCGTCCACTGACATTTCAGGAAACCCTGTAAGACAGACCTCAGATCACCCCTTTTTAAAAGGGTCAGGCTCTCTCTCATCATGCACTTTTTAGTCAACAATAGGTTTTTAATGGGGTCTTGGTTCGAGGTTGATACGTGGGTTGATATAAGAGTAATATGTCAGCGATGTAAAATTATATGTCAACATTTTTCACATGACGCCTTCTATAATTAAACACAGGCTGAAGATCTGTGGGCTGCATTAGGCCTCATTAAGCCCCTCCCACACCTTCCTAACCCCGCCCTTTCAGCAAAACACAGCATAGTAAGAAATGCCCCTCAGCAACCCAACACCACACATGCATCGCACAGGCACCTGGCTGTGGGGACAGGGGTAGATGCGAGGTGACACTCGACCGCCCCGCATGCATAATGCAGAGAGCCAACGAGCTTCAGCTGGTTGCCTTTAACTCAGCAGGAGGCACTCTAACTCGAGCATTCCCCAGGGTCCTAGTGCAACCACCCCCGGCTGGCAGAGCTGCAATGCTAGTACGGCCATGTACGCCCCCTGAAATCCTCTGGCTAGAAACATTAAATTTAGACAGCGATTCTTGCCGTGCATTTTCCGCAAGAGCAGCACGAGATGAATGTTTTTGGGGTTGTTTTGGACAGTGAGCCCTGGACAACGCGAAAAAATAAATAAAATCCCGCAATCCCCCCTTCCTGGCAATCTGCCTGTGTCCCAGTCCCCGTGTAATCGAGAGCGCTTCACCGCAGCGACTCTTTCCCCAGCAGGAGGGGGGGGGGCGGGGCCTGGCTTTTTCCCCAGCAGGAGACCCGCCCCCCCCCCCATCTGCTCACGTTACGGCCCCCTGCCCATCTCTGCGAGTGTGCTCTGGCCCAGTGAACGGGCAGCGGGTTACAGCAGGGCAGTATGGGTAATCCGGTGCAGGCACTCAAGAAAAGCTCGAACACACTGCCATTTACATCTCCTATAGCTTCATTAGCATCCCGGCACAGTAGCGAGCTGCCCACATTTTATATGCAGCATCAAGCGCCTGATGTCATCTGTTAACAATGGCCGCATAATCAACAGCTGTATCTCACTCACATGAAAGGGATTATTTTAAAACCTCCTTTGATACTCTTCTGGTGTCTTTCTCTTCTGCGGTGAGCTCCTTGAATGCTGGAAATAACCAGAAAATTATTCACAGTTCAGAGCACCAGAGCTATGAGCTGCCCCCCCCCCACCTCCATATAACAGGAAGCCTAATAAACGGTTCTGAAAATCGGCTGTAAAAATGTGAACCAGATATACAGATGTCTGCGTGTGTCCGTGTATGCGTGCGTGCGTGTGTGTGTTTGTGTGGGTTTGCGCGGAACGTAAAAACTGACAGAAACTGCTGCAGAAAGTCATCCAAGTTCAGGTGTCACTGGGGTCACGTATCGACGTGCGTGGGTGTGTGTGCGAGCAAAGGACAGCTTGCGAGGTGCCGCGTGAAACAAGTCTGCAGGCGGGCGGATAAACCACCCAAGCGTTCACACAGAAAATGAAGCCAGAAGCTTAAACGGCTACTGGGGAATCGAGGGAGAGGAGCTGCCAGTGATCAGACCCCTTCCTCTGGCAGGAGAAAGACTCTGGTTGAACATCTCCCCTTTAAGCCATCACACCTGGCCAGCATCCTTCCGGCTACTTCCCTCTGGGAAGCGTCAGGCAAGTTCCATCCTCAATTCCCCCAAAAAGCACACAAGGCTCCTGGGACTTAATCATCCATCTCTGCCCCTCTGAGATCCAGACGGCTCTGTAAATCACAGCCTCTTGTTCGCTGAACCCCGGGCCTTATAATCTGTGAGGAGTGCCACTCGCTTTCTGCATGGTTGAGAATCGCAACCCGTGCAATCACCTCTGGAAAGCTCTCTTCGTCGAGGGACCGTCCACCGTCCATCAGAAGCTCACAATCGTTAAAAACTTTATGAGATACATCTTCAGTTCTGCTTCCTCGAGTGAGACCTGGGGATGGGCACTGGGATAGGAGACACAGCGATACAATTTAGGGTCGGACCCCAGAGCAGGACTCTGTGAGCTCGCAGCGCAGCCAGGAATCGGAATTGGAACCCGATGAAGGTACGTAATGCAAGTAGAGACTGGGAATCACTGACAAAGTGAAATTCTCCCAAAATTTTCCAAAGGGTGCAGAATGCAGGCACCCAGAAGCGGTATAGATGGAGAAATAGACAGATAGAAGTGTCAGTTTGGGATGTATGATGGAATCCAAGAGCTAAGCAAAGCTGAGAAGATGTGGAAGAGCTGTGTAGGAAGGTCGGCTGTATGGCGTGGTGCCAGTCATCTCCAGGTTCAGCACCGGATGTTTGTGTAGGTGGGTTGGCACCTCGCCGTTCTGATCTACTCCCAGGCCCAGAACAGGCTTTCAGCCACCTCAGCTAGGGGTGGGGAAGGGCGGGGGGGAGAGGGGGCAGGGTACAGGTGCAAGTTATTTCATTTTCCATCTCCGCCTCGTGGAGAAACCGGCAGGGGAACGATTGTGTGCGATTCCACCGTTAAGCTCAGAGAGGAGCGAATGTGGATCCTCTCTTGTTCAGACGAGTGGCTTGCACAGTGCGACCAGGCACACATGGCAAGCCAAGCAGAACAGCGTATTGATCAGTTTAGAAACAGCATGGTAAATATTTAACAGGGATATATAGTGTACAGGGAATGGCCTTCATCACCCTGCAACAGCAGATGAACACGGAGACAATGGACACCTGGCTTGGAGTGTCAGTGCTCTACATCATCAGCCGGAATATGGTGTGTGTGTGTGTGGGGGGGGGGTGGAAAATGCCAGCATGCTTTATGAGATTTCAGCCTCAAATATCTACAGACCTTCCCATTATTGTAAAGTAGTGCCCTGGGTAATCCCATAATAATCCCATAATACACGCTCCTAAGCACCTGGATGGTGTTTATATTCAAAGTTGGCAGTTAGAGACAATAAATAGGCTGGTCACAAGCAATAACAATATAAAAATCATAATGGCAATTCTCCTGTAGTTTTACAAGATGACGTGAAACAGAATAATGGATATTTTATGATCCACTACAAGGAGGTGAGAGTCTTGCGAGGAGTGGGATTCATTGTTCCTCTACATTGATGTATTGCGTTCCAGGCTGCATTGGTCATTTACAGTGCAATAATTGCAACCATAAATCTGCCATAAATGGCTGTACGACAGCTGTAAGAATGAATGGAGCAACGCTTTGGCAGGACCCAGCATGCTCAGGCACGTCTGTATTAGCCAGCAAGAAGGACCTGCATGACAGATTCCCAGACATCCACTGTATCTGACAAATTGGGACGTTTCATTAATTTATCTGACATCCTTATGCAAAGAAACTTACCCCTGGATTTTAACCCGCAACCTTTGCATTTGTAGAGCAAGATCCTACTCATTGAGTTACAGGAACTATTCAGAACCAGTATATTGATGCTGCATCAAAACATTCTGCCTAAAAGCAACACTGATCACCTACACCAGAGTTTCTCAAATGGCTTCACCTCAGGATCCACATTTATCTTTGGTCGCAACCCATAAAAGTTGCGGGGGTGGTGTAGGGGGTGTGACAGGGGGCATAGCAGCAGTGAAAGTTGTCAGCAAAAAAGGGAGCACAATCCAATGATGCACTGAAAATGGGTCGCGACCCACTAGTTCAGAAACGCTAACTTACATGGTTCAGTATCACTGTGAATGCCCCATCCCCCGATCTGGTGTGCGACCCCTCACTGCATTTGACGGACGCAGTCTAGACACCGATGCCGCATGTTGTGTGACAGCGAGTGGGTAATGTTTCCCCGAGTCGCATCAGTAAAAATCCACCTCCTGGTTTACATTTCAAAGTGCGTCAGAAGCTGCTTTTCCTGTGACTTCGCTGTAGTCCCCATTCAGCTGCAAAGTTACAGTTCATTCGAGGAGGCTATTTTCATATTTGGTGCCTGTCAGAGAGCGGGAGGAAATCGTTTGCAAAATGAACTTGGAAAATTTGAGGAGGGCAGGGCATTCTGACTGCGGAGTGCCTCACTGGAGGTGCTGAGCAATAGGCCGCGGCACTGCTCATGAAGAGAGGAGGATAATAAAGGCAGTCAGCCACTGGGGAATCCCGCTGGGACTTCTCTGATGAACCAGGAGAGAGGTCAGAGCAAAGCCACTCGCTAATCAGTGTGGACATTTCACTTGCAAAGTTGCACAGCTTCAGCAGAAAACTTTAAAGATCAAATTGCTGCCCTCTGTGCTGCGTGGCGACGGGTGCATCTCACAACAAGCGTCTCGCTATTCCGTTACATGTTCATTTGCAGTTAAATCTCCTGGCATGAAATGGGAAATATCCATCCATAACCGATTCTGCAAGGCAGGGTCACAGTCAGCATGGAGTTTTCCCACATAGCACAGGGTATTAGGCAGTGGACACCATGGGCGGGATTCCAGTGTGACACAGGGCACACAACCTTAGGCCCCTCAGGCCCCAGGTTCCGGGCCCCGCCCACAAGGGAAACTCCCCTAGGTAATCATAGGCTAAACAGAAACAACGTATTACATAATTTTATTTTGAGTTCATTGCATGTATTTAGCCAGGTTTCACCTGAATATGTGATTTTGGCCAAATATACACTGGAAATACCGTTAACCTAGACCCTGTGTTGGACACAGTCTAGGCCAAGGGTGCCCAATCTTATCCAGAAAGGGCCACTGTGTGTGCAGGCTTTCGCTGCAGCTCCCTAATTAGATTACTAATTAGAAGACCGATTGGCTGAAGAGTCCTCACACCTGGGTTTGAACAGTTTCCATTAGCCACTAGCTAGCAGGCTAGGAAGTCCAGATAGTTCACACGGCGATCGGTGAGTTATTACTCTTAGTTATAGTTGCATCTGCATTAGAGTAGCAGACACAGTGATTCCCACTCTATGTCGGTCTATGTCGGCCTATGTCGGTCTATGTCGGTCTATGTCGGCCTCAGCTGGGGCTCCCAATAAGTTGGCGTGCCCTGGACCCCGCCCGTCCTGAGAGGCAGGCCGGCGCACATTAGAGACAGCAGCTGATCCCACCTCGTCTGGACTGTGAGAGGTAGCTTGCACAAACACGGGAATAACACACAGATCCCTCACGCACAGTGGTCAGGAGCTGAACACCAGTCCTGAAGATGTGAGGCGGGGGGTGCTCAGCTCTGAGTCATGGTATCGCCCTTAAAACAGGAACTATGCTCTACAAAAATAACTACTTCGTTCAATGGTATTGTAGCGCTTGGCAGACCGAGACATCGCAGCGGCAGAGACTCGACCGACCAAGACTGTTTTACACGAGAGAACTCTTCTATTATCGCGCTTAAAAGGACTAACACATACAAAAGTCACTAAACCGACACACATTACGGGTAACTCAGGGAGGTCTGACACCAGATGGTAAGGTACACACACGGTGGGTAGTTGCACAATAGCTAGAGACATGCGAGGACCAGACAGGATTCATACATGATACGGGTAAGGGCACATACCACGACCAGGAACACAACAAGCCTTTACAATAACACAAGAAGGGGCATTTACAATGCTAATGCTAATGCTAATTAGTGGAAGCCATCCAACCGATGCTACAATATTATCATGGTCTTATACATAAAAATACATGCTGACTTGCAGTGTCACCACAAATACTGTCCATCTCCTTAATTAAAATGTATACACTCATAGAAGGTCTGTAATCCGATCTTAGACCACACAGTGACCAACCTGTAAAAGTCTGTTGTATACTGAAGCATAACTGTAGCATAACCGCGTCATACTGGTTTGCTAATTACCTACCTATAGACCGGGATTTGGAAACATGACCAAGGCCACAGAGCGGAATGCGTTGTCCAAAGCACTCATTGTTGTTAGAAGGATCTGGGTCTCACTCTCCATCTGCGGTACAGAGAACTGTTAAGAAACCCATTATACTAATTACGAGAATCACAGTCATTTCTAAAACTGCATACCCAGTAAAATACACAATTATGAGAACGGGGGAATTCTGAAAGGGAACAAAGTTCACGAGAACTTCGGGCACAGAGCTCCCGAAATGTCACAATATAAGTGTGCCTATTCGCAGGGTATTCAAGCATTAATATACCTATTATTAAGATTAATTTGCCAATGCGTGTGCATTAAAGTGGCCACCACGGATTACAGTGATTTTTACCGAAGCAGCTGGACATTAAGATCCGTGGACGTTGGCGCGCCCGTTCTGCAGCGCCTGCCACACCTGTGGGGGCACTCAGCCACCAGCTGTCCGTCGTTCGCTTCCTGTGACGACATGAATCCAAGATATGATACGAATTATGGAAAATCCATCAGGCCCGGCTGCCTGTACGGCTCCCGCTTTAATCTGACGCCGTGTTTGACTGCGTTCCACTCGTCACTCTTCTTGACTGCCACAATAACAATTTATCAGCGTCACTGCGGCGCCGCGGCCGCACTCGGCTTTCTGCTTTTTACAGAAAACATTTCCATAGTGTCATACGCTGATTTGCAATTTTCTTCACCTTTGCCTGGTTGCTATTTTAGACCTGTCCCATCTGGCGGAGGCACACGGCAGTATTGGCCTGACGCTCTTTCCATTTGCTCTTTAGTTAAGTTGAAATGAGAATGGCCCTATCACAGGTGTGAGGCAGACCTAATTGACTCCTGTCTTCCTCTCTTCTAGCCACATACACCTGATGTCTCTCCGCCTGCTGTACCTGTTATATCATCCCACGCCGCACTTCTGGCCGCTCGGCGCTACGGCGGGTCGGCGCGGTTCATCTCCACCACGCCGCGGCACGAGCACGTTCCGTCTCCCGCCAACGGTGGCGGAAAGCTTTTGTCAACGAGGGGCCTCATGAATTATTCACGTGTTGATTCTTTATGCTGTTAAACGCGATTAATAAAAATGCATTCTCTGGGCGGCCGGCGGCCCAGCGAGCGCGACGCTTCTGCCAGAACGGGAGCGTCACTCTCATTTGCATGTAACCACGCGCTGAAAGCAGCCTTGTTTGCTAAAGCCCCTCTATCTTGGAAGTAAAATGAATCTGTGCTGGATTCTAATTTGCTTGCCAACGGCTCGGAAATATAATGACCTACAAATGAGACAGGCGGGGGGGGGAATGTCACTTTCATTTTGTAACACTTATCTGTGCCGAGGTCCTCAAAACAAATAATTTTAGCTCATCTGCTATTTGACAGAGTGTAAATTGGGTTTAAAAACAACAAATAAATAAATAAAGGATTAATGCAGACATTCCTTGACTAAAAGTTGGGTCTTACCTACTGTGTTTCCTTCCAAACGACATAACAATGGCTGTACTTGTGTAAATATGAGGCCATTACTTGAGTTCGCATTTTTTCCCCTCGTCTACCAATCTTCCAGTTTTCAGGATCGGGTGGTAAAGAGGGAGGCAGAGACTTGGGTGGAGGAAGATGGAGACTTTGGTGGAGGAAGATGGAGACTTGGGTGGAGGAAGATGGAGACCTTTGTGGGGGAAGATGGAGACCTTGGTGGAGGAAGATGGAGACTTGGGTGGGGGAACGCAGAGTTCTGTGTAAATGTGCCTTGGCTGTTGTTTCACAGAACAATTCAACAAATGGGAAGTCAAATAGGGAAGTCTTATTTTTTTGAGTAAGGATTAATTGTGCATTTGTGTTAATAAAGAAGGTTTTAAAAAGTCAGTCTCACTCTCTTTGCTCTCTCACTCTTTCTCTCACTCCCTCTTGCTCTCATTCTCTCGCTCTTTCTCTCGCTCACTCAGTCTAGCTCTTTATGTCTCTCGCTCACTCTTGCTCCCTCTTACTCGCTCACTATCTCTCTCACTGGCTCTGTCTCTTGTTCGCGATCTTGTTCTCACTCTCTCTCTCCCTCCCCAAGAGGATTCTCTGGATCTCTGTAAAAATGGAACATGGATCACTAATTAGCAGTTGCACAAAAACAGGCTTCCATGCTGCAGGTCAGCGGTCAGGTTACCCAGAACAGCTAGTAGCGGAGATGTTCGTCTGCTCTTTTGCGGGCACAGGAAAGGACATATCGGCTGAAACGAATACGCTAATTAAAACGGAAAAATCAGATAAGCCGCATCAGCTGCAGTGGCGGATTTAACAGGAGCAAGAGCACTAAGCTGGGATGGAAGTAAGCTTCTGAAGAGCAGGATGATGGGAAGGAGGAGTGAGATATCATGTCTGTGGACCTCCTGAGGAAGCTGTGACAGGTAACAGCCCAGGCAGGAAACAGGAAGTCAAACACGTTCCGTGTAGACAGGTATGACTCGACAGTGGAGCGGCGACACAGGCAGCCTTCCCGCTCACCAAAAGGCATGTGCTGTTCAAACACAGGCACGTGCACGCGCTGTTCAAACACAGGCACGTGCACGCGCTGTTCAAACACAGGCACGTGCATGCGCTGTTCAAACACAGGCACATTCACGCGCTGTTCAAACACAGGCACGTGCATGCACTGATCAAACACAGTCACGTGCACGTTGCCCAGGCCTCTCTCTATGCTTTTCTGCTGGCTGAGTCTCTCTGGCCTTACTGACTATCAGAGCCATTCCAGCCCTACAAGGTAGTTTTTCCCTAAAATGAGTTTGATCTTTCTCGGGTCCCAAAACTAGAGGAGGTATCCAGGGGTGGGGCCATAGGAGCACAGCTGAAACCCGATTAGCCCCTAAAGTGCCACTACCCTGTCACTCACCGATTAAAAACAAAGCATTGGCTAATGATAAAATCCTGCCCCTCCCCATATGAATTATGGCCTCTCTTATGCCCCTTACCTTAAAACCCTAGAATTGGCAAAACCTGCTGCCGAACACCCTTCTTGGTAGGTCAATAACAGGGTTAAATGTTTCTGAATGTAAAGTGGTGTTAACAAGGTCAGAACTGTGCCCAGATCTTCATCGTTGCCATGTAGACCCAGATGAGTCTGACCGCAAGGGGGATTACCTTCAGACTGCCATTTGCACAGCTCTGATCTCCGTGAGGCACCAGCTAACCCATGTGGCAGATCAAAGGCAGTGCTGAGGGAGGATAAAAGACTTCAGGCCAGCCTCTTCATCAGGCCATGGGATGTACTACGCCTCACTGCTCAGGTGAGAGGGCAGAGCACGCAGCTACAAGCACCCCACAATCAAATACAAACGTCTGCTATTCCACTTGTTTGTTGGTTACTTTTGTCCTCTGACACACTGGAAACCATCAACCATCAGCCTTGTTACCTGAATGGTGGGAGGAAAAGCTCCATGAAACGCTGGCCCAGGAGGTGGTGGAGAAGGTCACGCCATGAGACCTGACCTCACGAGCGGATCAAGGGAACCTGAAGGACACTGAAAGACAGACCGAGCTGAGCCCAGCAGCCTAGCTGGCATCCACTCCTATGGTTATATCAGCTGAGATGCTCCCGTTTTAACTAGCATGGCCCAACTTTTCATCAGATGCTCATAGGGCTAGATGGAACCCCGTGATTTGCTGATGATAAAGATCAGAAATCATCACAGGTTTGGTTAGCTGAAGCACTGCATCCTTATGGTGAACATCCTTATTCAGGGCCTGGAAGGAAATTTCCAGAGGCATTATGTGAGGATGACATCTCTTCTACTGAGCTTCTCTGAAAATCATTTCTGTGTGGACCAGGCAGAGACGAGGTGTCCCTGGACCCTTTGGTGTGCTTGCCAGGTGCTCGGAGGCCTTAAAATTGTCCACATGGTAACGCTGGAGAATCTTATCTTGCGAGACAAGGAATCGGGCTCTGAATTTCGGGGTGGGGGGTCGACTTCTGTGCTCTCCACAAATTAAAGACACTGCATCATTTAATAGGTTTGTTAGACTGATATATGCATCTTGTTTAGAAAGTGCATGTGATCCTGTTCTGGATAAGCAGTTCAAAGGAGGATGGATGGATGGATGGATGGATGGATAGATGGGATCATGACTTGAGTTTCTCCTACAGGCATTGCAGTGCCTTTCATTCTAAGCCCAGTCTGCACTGATGTTTCAAACGTGTCTGTTCTGAGAACCAGAAACAAAGAAAACGATAAAACATAAAACAGGTACAATTTACAAGTGCATGTTAATTCTGCACATAATTGGTTTACGATCGAAGAAAGCGTGTGAATAATAGTATTTACAGAATGAGACAAATTACAGATGCAGGTTCATATTTAAGACCCCCAGGGATCCTCTTAGTGTGCCCCATGTCTTACTGACATTTTCTCAGAATATATATATATATAATAAACAGTTTCCTACAGTAGAAATCCATTCATTTAATTTCTCCCCACAGACTGATGCCTGAATACCTCAGGTAGCCCTTTTTCTGTCTGAGTAGTATTTTGTGGGAATATTGGCTCTGTCCATTTGTCCCACTTACACACGACCACACATGGCATGCAGGCACTTAGCACAAGTATCCAAGGCTGTCCTGTTTCTCAAATAAGCCAAATGCAGTGCGCTTTTTGTGCACTTCCACTACACGGAACACTACACGGAAGTGGTCTTTGGCTAAGTATATATACCACAATGCACCACATCACTCAACACCAACGTTGACATCAAACACCAGGAAATCTGCCAACTAATCGGAGCCCAGCACGTCTCCAAAGCAGTTTCAATGTTGGTGCACAAACAAATGTTTGCAGAACCTAGGCTGCAGTGAAGGACAACCTGAAACGCAACCAACATAAATGACCACATAGTTGTCCACCATGCATCTTGTCTGCCTCTTCAGATATCAAATGTGTCCCACTGGTTTTTCGACATCTCTGCACACTTGGGCTCTTTACGTACACATGCACACTTGGGCTCTTTACGTACACATGCACACTTTGCATCGTACATTAAAATACATCCCAACAGCCGCTACTTTTTATTACCAATCATGCACAGGGTCAGGTAGTTCTGATTTTGAGAAAGCCCCCCGCCCCGCACAAATCTACTGAGGAGGAACAACGGCCAGCAAAAATTATAGATGGTTCCCAGACCCCACAAAATATTTTTCTGGCTACGGGCCAGCATCTGCCATCCATCTCTGTTTACCAACAGAGCCACACAGAGTTCCACACGATTCTGGGCATTTGACTGTTTTGCGATTGGAAGGAATCCACATAAATGTGCCCTTACCAAGCATCAGCTATGTGAGAACAGGCCATCAAATCCTGCTTTTCCGCCGCACCGTCTGTCGGGGAAACACTTCAGGGCCCTCCACTTGAACTCAACTCTTACGAAAGGAGTTTTTTGACAACACAAAGATACCATGATAACATGGCAGCCAAAGTTGGAACAAGGACAGTAAGTGATGATAGTTACAGATGAACAGGAGATAGTTACAGATGAACAGGAGATAGTTACAGATGAACAGGAGGGCACCATGCTTAGCTGGAGAGGTGGATGTCTGGAGAGATGGAGGGGGTCTGATTCAGGGCCGAAAACCATCTAGAAGAAAAGATGAAATGTATATGGGGTCAGTGAGGAAGACCAAGGGAGACTAACAGCAGGTCATGAAGCAAAAATCGTCCTGTCAGAACGTAGCAGCTTTCATTGAGGAAACTCCTGTCCTGTCAGCTCAACATGTTCACTGTCTTGCAGACATCAGAAGAAGCTGTGAGCTGCTGAACGATTTTAGCACTGTAACAATACCACTGTTCGCCGGGTGTGAACCAGAGACCTCGGCGGTCACCTGAAGGTGGACGAAATGGCCACTGGCATTAACCTCTTGGTGAAAATGGGGCTCACAGGTTGACCTCCACTGGTTATCCTCCCGGACGCCCTCCAGGGTGCTTGTGCCACATGGCGTAATTGAGGGCTCCTTAGCGGGGCGTCTGGTGAGGCCTCAGATAGCACCGCCTCAACATGCATTTCCACGAGAGCCCCAGGCTCTCAGGTTAATGGCGGCACTCGAGGCAGCCATTCACCACCTCAGAGGCTTTTCATTTCCAACAGAGCACCAACTCAGACGGCCCTAAATATGCAGATTTACATGGATAATTAAAAAGAAACCCGTGTATGTAAACACTCCCAAGCCTCGTGAATTTCGACAAGCGATGTACCGTATGAATGGTCTATTCAACTGGGGTGCAACGTACAAACAAGCACGAGCATAAAATAATCCTGCATCACAGTCAGTCTGAAATCCTACGATAAGATAAGATAAGATAAGATAAGATAAAATAAGATGAGGTTTTCTCTGACTTCTCCAGAAGCGATTCTTCTGATTCCCACAACCCTGTGCAAGTTTGCTATGGAAAAGCCAAGCCAGATCCAGGTAAAAAATGTATAAATGTATATATACACACAGTAGACTTCTTGTCTTATGTAGGTTAAAGAAGCTACAGGCGCAAGGTAGAGAATATCTCCAGATGGGATGCCAGCCCATTGCAGGGCACACTTACACGCCATTCACTTACACACCATCCACTCACACGCCATTCACTCACACGCCATTCACTCACACGTCATTCACTCACACGCGATTCACTCACACGTCATTCA
>JABFEB020000036.1:5279724-5293986 GCA_019775895.2 Stomatorhinus ivindoensis | reverse complement strand
ACCTGGCAGAGAGAGACAGAGTTAAATTTCAGGATGAAAGAGAGTGTGTCTGCTGACTGCAGAAGAGACACAAACGGTGTGGTAAACCCTCAGATGGAGAGGGCCTCTTATGAAGCCCACCTTGAGCTTTAATGAGAGACAGGTATCTGCTTTATTCCATCCCGATAAAAGGAATGTGTCTGTCTCTTTGTCTGTGTCTGTCTGTCTGTGTCTGTCTGTCTATCTGTGTCTCTTTGTCTGTGCCTGTCTGTCTGTGTCTGTCTGTCTATCTGTGTCTCTTTGTCTGTGTCTGTCTGTCTATATGTGTCTCTTTGTCTGTGTCTGTCTGTCTGTGTCTGTCTGTCTATATGTGTCTCTTTGTCTGTGTCTGTCTGTGTCTCTGTCTGTCTCTTTGTCTGTGTCTGTCTGTGTCTGTCTGTCTATCTGTGTCTCTTTGTCTGTGTCTGTCTGTGTCTCTGTCTGTCTGTATCTTTGTCTGTGTCTGTCTGTCTGTGTCTGTCTATCTATCTGTGTCTCTTTGTCTGTGTCTGTCTGTGTCTCTGTCTGTCTGTCTATCTGTCTGTATCTGTCTGTATCTCTGTCTGTCTGTCTCTTTGTCTGTGTCTGTCTGTCTGTGTCTCTGTCTGTCTGTGTCTGTCTGTGTCTCTGTCTGTCTGTGTCTCTGTCTGACTGTCTGTCTACCTACCTACCATGCTTCAGTGTCCCTGCCCCGTGTGGGGGCCACACCTTCCATCTGGGATGCCCCCTCCCCCGCCCTGCGTGGGACCACCACCTCATCCAGGGTGTCCCCCGCTCTGCGAGGCTGCAGACGTACCGTGACTCTGTAGATAACTGTAGATAAGTGGTTATAGAAGATGAAATTCTGAAATAATATTTTCTTCTGATAACAATAGCTGCTAATGCGCTAAGCCTGTTGAACAGAGTGAATAAAAACCATCACCAGGAACACCATGAAATACCACGATAATCTCGACATGCCTGTGAACACAAGTGAGTGGGAGGCGCTCTGCCTGCCTCCCATTTGTATCTCAAATCACCGTAATGGTGTGCAAATTGAACCACGGCCTGGCCTGATGAGATTACTATCCTTCAGGGCTACATCAGAATTATCACAGGAAACCAAGGTTATGAATTTGGAGGATGGGGTGCTGGACGGCCCTGGAAAAAAACAGCTAAAAGCCCCAGATGGAAAGCGACCTTCGCTGTCGCGCGCTGTGGAGGGGAGAGTCTGTGCTCCCCAGCCACCATTTACCGTCCCCTCCCATGTGACACGGGACTCACGTGCACTTACATCACATTTGGAGCCTGTCACTTCCAAGAGGGGCCCGGTCGGCTCCCCGTGCCCCGTGCCTTGCAGATTAGCAGTGGCACAGTGGTGGTAATTATGTACTCCTCTGCGCCACGTGAGAGATGGAGCAGAGAGCAGGGGAACGACAGCAGAGCGCGAGGCCACAGCTGACGGCAAACAAGCAAATTGCTGATAAAAGCCGGAAGATGCTGGCGGATTTTCAGGCACCGATTGGCTGCCTCCTCGCTCTTGGGTTTTATAATCCTGGCCTGCGATGCTCTAATCCCCTCGTTATTTTTCTGAGCAAAACTTTCACTGCATCAAGACAGTTCTGACAACTGGTTGTGAATGCAGAGCAGCCACACGATTGGAGGATTTTTTTTTCAATTACATAAAACAACCCAATGAGGAGATTGGAAAGGAAGCTTTGTGGACCGAGCGGCTCGATGTTTAAGGGACCGTAACTGCATTTGTTTATTAATAAGCAAAGATGAACATTTCCAAAAGTATGACAACCGAAAGTTGGGGTATTTGACATGACGATGTTTTGTGACGGCCTTACAAACTCAAAAAACTAGCTGTAAGCAAAAAAAGTTACCAAGAAATGCATTTAGGGCCTAATATGTGATGGAACACATGCCTGCCCAAAACACAAATGAAAGTCTTCACTGTGACTAAAGATCAAAGGAGTGCTGTCGAGGCAGGACTGCATGTGCCTGCAACACAGCTAAGGGCTCCTCGCCTATCCCGGCTCCCCACACAGGGAAAAGATGTCATATCTTTGTGAGAAGTGCAGTGCAGGCCACGCTGAATTGAGCCTGCCGACCTCATTCTCAGTGCTGTGGGGGAAAAACTGGGCAAAGGGTCGTGTCAGGGGACACACAGGTCAGCATAGTATGCAGCTCCCACAACCCTGACCAGGATAAGCAGGTAGTGGATGGATGGATGGATGGATGGATGGATGGATGATTAAGCTATATGATTGGGTAAAACAAAGTAGGGGACAACTGTTAAGTGATAATATGAAAGTTTTTTAAATGAATATTAAATTACGAAACATTTTTTTCCGTACAGTGATAATTTCCCTGAAAAAAATACATACATACATTCTCAGACCAGGCGATAAACTGTTAAAAAAAACACATACAAAGGAAACCAGTGTTTTAATTTCTGGGTCTGCTTACGCATTCACAGACGAGCTAGGAAGTGAGCATGCCTCAAACTACGCAAGGCATCATTCCCACATATGGACGTGACGCTTGTTCCTACTTAAACTCCTCTGAGTTAAACTATAATTTGAGTTGGCTGTCATTTATTACACATTGTACGGAATGCATCCGTCCAAGTTGAACGTGTCGAATCGTTTCCTGAAGGGGACGTGGGGCGAGGTTAACTAACAGCTCTGGTCAAACAGAGAGAAAGTGCAAAGTGGGGCTCGATCCCCACTGTCTGTCATTTTCACGGACCAACATGAAGAACGCATAAAGGTCGAGTTTAATTAGCCCATCATTGTGGAGTACTGCTGTAATTATATATCATTAAGAAACCCTTAAAGGGATAGATAATGGTTAATTAATGGAACCCAAAAATTTCCCCACATACCATTTTGGACACGTGGGTGTTTTTTATTTATTAAATTTTTTTTATACAGCCTGTCTTAGCAGCTCCCTTGAAGATACCATAAACTCCCTCCTCAGGGGCTTCAATCTGCAGCCTGAGATCCTCAAATTAAAGTGACGAAGCCCAGGCTGAACTTATCAACGCCAGAATGTGCTCAAACGGGCTCTCCTTTCTGTTATTTGTGCTAGACCACTACATGGTCATTTATATTTGCCAAATTAATGATATTTATAATGAATTAATAACAGGAGATATAGCCTCACATGCGAGAAACTACGTGTTCTTTTTTAAAGTAAGTGTAATATTGCATCCATTATTCTGTTAGGAATTACAGTGGAATATCCACTACCCAGAATTCCAAGGGGCCGGGGGAATGAGTTGGGTCAGGTGTTGATGAGGTAGGAGAGCGAGGGATAGGTGGAAAGGGTCAGACTGAGAGCTGCTCCTTTGAGCGCTAATGACAGAGGCGCACGTGTGACGAGCCTAATTAGCAGGAGATCCCATGATGGACAGCGCCCCCCTCAGGACCGGCTGGAGCTCAGCGGTGTCCCACTAAAGCAGGAGGTGTCCTGCGCTAATGACATCCTAATGCAGGTCAACCCAGTGTGTAGCACCTGTGACCTCTGGGGTCACCCCCTATGCCTAGACCTGCCACTGGGGACGCCCCCTTCTTAAAGGTACATATTAAATACCACCTGTGACATGTCAACGAGCTCGGCGTGATGACAACACAACCACAGACTGCCTCTTCAAATTCCAAGAGACACTGTGATGACTAATATACAATATACATGCACTTTGTCAGGCAAGCTATTATACATAAATCATGGAGTGTTGAGTGTCTAATGACAGTCTGTCACAGGCCGGTGAGCTCTGGAAGGCCATGACAGGGTAGGTCATGATAACGACCGCTGTAATTACCCTGTATGCAGGAGGACCGAAGCAAGTCCTGGCTTCATTATGTTAGCAAACAACACAACGGGCACTTGGAGGGTAAGCGCAACAAGAAAAAGATGATCTTCTGATTTAGCTCCGATTTTAGCCATTAGCTAATTTTGGGCAGCTGGAATGTTCTGTACGCATGGCACGCTGCTTCCAGGGTCTGTGCGAGAGGATCGTGCGCTCTCTCTACATTTGCTGCCTTTCTTTGCTGTACATCTGAGAGCACGCATTTTTTCGGCACCAGCGTTATGGGGGAGGGTCCCCCCCCCCAGTTCACTTTGTGTCGTTGTTATAACCCCCTCCACTAGAGGGCGCACAAATCCATTAACACTCAAAGAGAGTGCTGTTTCGGAAGGTGCTTAATGTGTCTGAGAGGTGACTGAATCGTCACACAGGAGCACAACACTGCCACCCCCTCATCTCCCATTCTGAGCACGTAGCGGCGCAGACCAAGGGACGGATCGCCAGGACGAGTGCCAATTACCACACGCCAGAAAGGAAAGCCCCCACTCCCCCCACACCGGTTACATATTCTTAGTGACACTACACACACGCAGGGGATAGGAAGGACATGGGGCAGAAAATGTTCTATTGACACCTGATCCTTTTTATTTTTGAAGTCTGCTCAGGCATTTCAGGAACTGCTTTTGGATGAGAGGTACATCATCATTATAGCCCCCTCCACCAGAGGGCGCACAGGCTCATTAATAATCAGAGAGGGTGCTCTGTCAGAAGGTACTTTATGTTGATGCTGTTATAGCCCCTGCCACCAGGGGCACACTGTTCTGCTAACACTCGCAGAGAGAGCATTCTACCTCATGATGCTTTTGAACTCCGGTGGTACAAAAACAGCGCTCCAGATCATCATACGAGACTTCTGTAAATAGACACTTCCGTGAGTGGGGGGGGGGGTGACTGTCAATGACCCCTCTGATACTTCACAGTCACTAACCTCTTTGCCCCGGTGAAGAGCCTAGTGAGGGTGAGAATCCATGACAGCAATTTCAGTTGAATTCTGACTGACATGTGGGGGACAGAGTGTATAAATTCACAAGGCTGTCTGAGACCCCTCCCTCTGCACAGTGTCTTCAGGGATGTCACAACACTGACCTCTAGTGGATAGTTAGCACACTGCATTTTTCCTACATTTTTACCCCACTTCCCAAATCGATGGGTATGACTGCATTCTGTTAAAAAAAAAAAAAGGTTGGGGGAGTGGGGAGGTCATTGCTTGTTTAACCCTACAAACTGCGAAACAGAAAAATCCTGCACATATCTGAGGAAGTGTTTTCGAAGAGCATCTTCTAAAGGCTGCCACAGATGAGGCATGATGGGATTTCCACTGCAGTCTCGAGCAGCGCTAGCCACAGCCTGGAGCTCAGACCTCAGTTTCAGTTAGAATCGCGTCCGGCGGGGACTGTGGCCAGCAGATCTGAACAGGCTGAACATAATTGGAACTATGCAGCCGCGGAAGACCAGGGATGTCTGCCGGTGCTTCTATAAATGGCCCCCTAGCAGCCCTGTGGGGCTGTCAGCAGACACCGCCAGTGCTTGATGAGGTCATGTGACCCACGCTTTGTAAAGACAGTTGTCTCTCGGTCGCTAAACAAGGCTTTGGGTGCAATTATCCCGCTGTCAGTCAGTGGCTAGTTTAACTTGACTCCCACGGGCAGCATTACTAGTTCTTGTTGGGTTCTGCTAGGCAGAGATGGGCAACGCACGGCAGTCCCAGCCGCAACGGCTTACCGAACATCTCCTCTGACATTACGGGAGGAACGGTGGTGGAGAGCAGGCAGCAAAACGAGGATGGGAACTGGATGCACCTCGGAGACCGAAACAATCACTGCTGAGCTGAAACTCCAGAAGGAAGGCGACCCACACAAGTTCACCCAACCCACATGCATCCAACCTTGGCAGACCCCTTCTGGAAGCCAGCACCTCCCGTGACAACAGTGTGACCTGCTATGGCAGCACAGAGGACAGAATCTCTAACAGTCTCCCTGCGACAGCCTTGAAGCGGGAGGATGTAGGGCCTTGATTTTGGGTATTAGCACAACATAAACAGAAATAGAAGCAAGCAAGCCAGAGCGAGACTGAATCAGAAGCAGGGGAAATCTCAAGCCCATGTTTCCTGTGTAAAGATCGGCGGATAGGTGGACACTCAGATAAAACTGGAAGGGGTTTGCAGAGCTGCTCGTGTTAGCTTTGTGGGAGAGGTACTGGGACGTCAGCCAGGAGATTGTCGCGGAGTGTGCTTGACTGTGACATCGTTGCCATGTTCACTTTTCCAGTCGGAATATGTCCCAGCTCTTCAACAGACAGCCATGACTCCCGAAGGAAGGCAACCCACAACAGGGTCCAGTGGTTTTCTCTGTGTTCCCCGGCCCACATACAGCCAACCCTGGCAGGCCCCCCCTCTAGAAGCCAGCACCCCCAGCTCCGGATTGAGCTAAACGTCTGATTGTCCCACTTCCCCGGGCTGGGGGTCCATCCCCTTTTGGTGGCGCAGAAAAGCAGCAGATGCCCAAACATGCACAGAGAGCACCTTGAGACGTCCAGTCACGTTCTCAGGTATAGTCGGCGGAAGGTGATTATCCCCCCCAGTCACAAAGGAAGCAAACGCAGCAGAAGTGACGTAGGTGCATAGGGATAAACGGGTCGACGCTGCTTTTATAATACGGCTTGTTCCTTGAGGTTCACTCGCTAAGTGTGTACTCCGAGCCGGATAATAACCCCCCCCCCCCCCCCCAGGGGTGCTTTTTAGCTATGTGGCCCCCAGCAGTCAGAACACAGACTTTCCCAGGAGGTGTGCGACATTCACAGGCAGCAGGAGGGCTTGACCTTCACGTGCGGCAACAGCAGGTGTCTCTGCTAAAAATCCCCACCGATCTCGCTGCTGTTTTCTGGTCGTCACCTTGGACTTTTTACCTCCAGCTTATAAAGGTCTTTTTGTTCCATAATCTCTCTTAAAATAAAATTATAATGCAGTGTATGTTTGCTTTCTGCTTTTTACAGGGTTTTATTTATTCATGCTCCAAACTCTGCCCGTCCCATAATATTACATCAACCAGATGCTTTCACTGACCTGCTCGTTATACGGGTGCAGGGGTTGAATGAATTCAGCTGATACAACAGACCCATGACATCATTGTTAGGCAGGGAAGCCATGGACTCACCACTCTCTCTTCGTTTAGTCATGCGTCACGATCAGTACTGGGGAAGTTACTCACAAAAATCCATTAAAGACTGAGGTGGATTGTTCAGGTACAAATCTAAGGTTTTGTTTCAAGAAGAATCAGTCACGGAGAACTCGACCAGCTAGTTGAATCAAAACCTTGATCTGGATTTGCACTTTCTGGACCTCAACTTTTTAGCAAAAACAGGTCCCACACCACAAAGGACCAGCAGTGTCCTTCACATCCAAACCCCATCAGAAGCACACAGGATCTCACTCACACTCTCCAACCACACATCCTTCTTAATTAATCAAAGGCCACTTACATTCATTATGAATCCGGTCCTGAAATAAACCATCATGAAGAGTTCCTATTCAGGCAGTAATTAATTACAGGTCCAAACACGCCTGCAACTGGAGACTGACATTCAATGTGCAGCTTGCGCAGGGAGAGAAGTTACAGTGGGCTTTGTTTTATAAGGATCCCACAGAACTCAGGTAAAATATCAGAGATAAAATGGATGAGAAATGCAGTGCTTTGCAACCAAAGCACACAATGAAAATTAGAATAAAGATCACAGAGGCTGTTTATAGGGAACAAGAAGGACACTAACCTCTTAGCTTTATATAGGATCAACTTCAGAGATGAATATACTCTTTTGTATAGTAAGTGAATGTCAATCTTCTGTGAATTAAATGCCAGATTTCTTCGTTAATTCGCAGTGTGGTATGTAATTGGCACTGAAATCCAAGCCTGATCCCGGATGCAAAGCAAAGGCGGACTTTCAGGTTTCATTATCTTTAGATATTACTGTTCTTTCAGGCAAAGTAAATAAAGAACAAGAGAAAAAGAAAAGTGAGGGGTCAGAGCAGCCCCGCATACTACGGTCATGGTGACCCGGAACAGCGAGAGCCCCCTCCCCCCCCCGGGCAGAACAGAGCATGAAACTCGTCATCTATTTATCAGGACTAAGGTGCATGAAATTGGCTCTTAACCTCACAGTGAGGAGGTTTAATTGGAAATCACGGCTATACAGAGTCGGGGGAGGGGGAGTGTTACCCAAACAGCATGATGAATGAGGGAGGGGCCCAGCGGGGTCCCCGGACCAGCCAATGTGAGAACATGGAGGGTGGCTGAATTTATAGCCAGGGGGGGTCAGCAGATAGGCGGCAGCTCACAGCAAACAGGCAGCCCTCCCGCACTCCCACCCCCATCTCTTGGTGTTCTCTGGCATCCCGTCGCGATCTGCCACCAACCTGAGGGCAGGACAGAAACAGAGGAGATCTGGGCACAGGTGGGCCCAGCAGATGGGTGGGGCATCTGATCAATGGATTCGGATGGGAGGGGCACCCAAATGAGGCGGTGGGGTGGGAAGGGCACCCAAATGAGGCAGCGGGGTGGGAGGAAGACCCGAATGAGGCAGCGGGGTGGGAGGAAGACCCAAATGAGGCAGCGGGGTGGGAGGAAGACCCGAATGAGGCAGCGGGGTGGGAGGAAGACCCGAATGAGACAGCGGGGTGGGAGGAAGACCCGAATGAGACAGTGGGAGGGGCACCCGCATTCACACTAAAAGCTGACGGACCCAACAGACACACCTGGAAATGACTGATCCACCATATTGTTGTTGACATAGAGGACACAGCCTTCAATCACTTACAATGCAAACCTGCAGGGTTGCAATAAGCAAGAGGAAGACCTCGGGGACGGGCAGGCCTGAGATTTTGATATAAATATCTGACCTCCTGTATCTGTCAGCTCTCTAATTACATTAGGATTAATTGGGCCGAGTCTGAGGGAATTGCAATATTAATGTGTGGGCGGCCCTGTTGCAGGAACACTCTGGGGCTCTCTCATACTGCCCCGTTAATTAGGCCTTTATTTAAAAGCAATAAACAAGAGGGGAAGGCCATTAACACACCTGTGCATTAGAGGGCGCTGTTTCCATCCAAGCAGTGCAGTGTTCCTTTACTGCTACTATACAAATTTGTTATTAACTTTCTGTGTGAAAATCTGCTCCAGTAGCAATCCGACGAGATACGCACCGGGGAATAGAAAAAAGCAGCCGTGATGAGCAGATGATGACGCCGGTCTCCGGCAGGCGTCGCCACGAACGCAGTCTCGTAACTGTGACGCTGTGTTCCCCGTACCATGGCACTAGCCGGATATCTCTGTAATCACAGCAGGTGGCCCTCAGATATCGGCCCCTGTGGATCTGTTCTCTGCAGGACGTCGCCAGACCGCCCTCTCCTTTATTAATCTGCGTGTGACATAAACGCTGGAAGCGCTGGGCGTGCTGCGTTCGATTTGTCCCTTATTGGAGCAGTGGGTCTGTCTGTTAGGATAACAGCAGCCCAGGAAGCGGCGATGGGCAGCAAATTCCCCGGCGCCGTAACCAAGTCACGTAATCTGAGACTTGGGCGGCTTGCTGATATTTCAGTCGGATGAGGAAGAGGAGGCAAGTAGCAGTGGGAGAAAGGGCACCCAGAATGCACCTGGCAGAACCCTTGCTAATAAAACGACACTCAAATCACTGCACTGGCTTCCTGTGTATCACAGGATTTTAAAATATTATGACTTGCATTCAAAGCAGTAAATGGTCTCAGGCCTAAATACATTTCTGATTCATTTGGACGGTATCATTCATCCAGACCCCTGAGGTCAGCTGGCAAAGGTTTACTCCGTTCTCCCAGAATCCAGAGCATGCAAAATGAAGCAGTGTTTAGTTTGCCTGCCACCATCTGTCCTGCATCATACAGGATACAGCATGTCCCGCTACGGAATCGTCCCATATCATAAGGGACAGGTGCCAGCCCTGAGGTCTGCTGAAACGCTCAGCTCCTTTATATCAGTGCTTAAAACTTTACTGTTTGCTGCACATTTTCAATAAATTGTCATTTTAGTTAAAAACTGTCAACAATGTATCTTGTTTTAACTATTTATTTCATTATGTGGCTTTTAGGCTTTTTTGTCTTTTAAATGTGATTTTAATGTCTAATTTTATGTATCCTTGTACCTTTGTAAAGTACATTTCTTTGCATCTGACTTGTGCTATATAAAAAAACTTGTTTTGCCTTGCAAACTCACAGCATGAGCAGCGACTCTGCCGGTGCCTTTAGGGATGTGGTGGACCTCAGGTCCATCAGCACAACTCTGCCAGTGCCTTTAGGGATGTGGTGGACCTCAGGTCCGTGAGCAGCGACTCTTCCACTGCCTTTAGGGATGTGGTGGCCCTCATGTCCCTGAGCAGCGACTCTGCCGGTGCCTTTAGAGATGTGGTGGACCTCAGGTCCGTGTGCATGACTCTGTCGGTGCCTTTAGGGATGTGGACCTCAGGTCCATAAGCAGTGACTCTTCCACTGCCTTTAGGGATGTGGTGGACCTCAGGTCTGTGTGCATGACTCTGCCAGTGCCTTTAGGGATGTGGTGGACCTCAGGTCCATGTGCATGACTCTGCCGGTGCCTTTAGGGATGTGGTGGACATCAGGTCCGTGAGCAGCGACTCTTCCACTGCCTTTAGGGATGTGGTGGACCTCAGGTCCGTGTGCATGACTCTGCCGGTGCCTTTAGGGATGTGGTGGACCTCAGGTCCGTGAGCAGCGACTCTTCCACTGCCTTTAGGGATGTGGTGGACCTCAGGTCCGTGTGCAGCCACTCTTCCACTGCCTTTAGGGATGTGGTGGGCCTCAGGTCCGTGTGCATGACTCTGCCGGTGCCTTTAGGGATGTGGACCTCAGGTCCGTGAGCAGCGACTCTTCCACTGCCTTTAGGGATGTGGTGGACCTCATGTCCGTGTGCATGACTCTGCCGGTGCCTTTAGGGATGTGGTGGACCTCAGGTCCGTGAGCAGCCACTCTTCCACTGCCTTTAGGGATGTGGTGGACCTCAGGTCCCTGAGCAGCGACTCTGCTGGGGCCTTTCGGGATGTGGTGGACCTCAGGTCCGTGAGCAGCAACTCTTCCACTGCCTTTAGGGATGTGGTGGACCTCATGTCCGTGAGCAGCGACTCTGCCGGGGCCTTTCGGGATGTAGTGGACCTCAGGTCCGTGAGCAGCGACTCTGCCACTGCCTTTAGGGATGTGGTGGACCTCAGGTCCGTGAGCACGACTCTGCCGGGGCCTTTAAGGATGTGGTGGACCTCAGGTTTGTGTCCCTACATCATACAGCTGTACCTTTAACTCCTATGGTCTTCATCTTTAATACTGAGAGATACTACAAGGTTCTGCCATAAAATACCATGACTCTGG
Organism: Stomatorhinus ivindoensis; assembly: GCA_019775895.2. Classification (NCBI taxonomy): domain Eukaryota; kingdom Metazoa; phylum Chordata; class Actinopteri; order Osteoglossiformes; family Mormyridae; genus Stomatorhinus; species Stomatorhinus ivindoensis. The sequence goes on along the minus strand of JABFEB020000036.1, from coordinate 5,282,716 downwards.
TATTCTGACCACATCGTATTTACCCATCTTACTGCAGCAATTAATCCTTGTATACCAGGTGACATGAACCTGTGATATTTATACAACTGATCTTTATCCCAGGTTAAGGTGGACAATGAAAAGCATTGCGGGTCATGTGACACATTTGGGTGATTGTATAGGCAGTGTGTTGAAGACATACAAAATGGAGATGCATTTCTGCTTTGACTGTGACCTACCTGCAGAACAACACCGACAATATTAAAAAGGAAACCTTGTCAAGTAACGAATCAAAAATAGAATCAGCCTTTTTGCTGGAATGCAGATTCACCTCATCAGACTAAATAAAGCAGATTACTCCTGAGGTCTGATTCTTGGTTGGTATTCGATGGAAGAGTGAGCAATTTTTAACGGAAAATATTCTAGAGACTCTGGGGGCCCTAGGTGGGGAAATGGAACTCTACGGGAGCCTCCAAATCACCTTCCCACGGCATAGTAACATTTAGTAGCATTACTTTAACATGAATTCTAAACTAATATCAACAAAGAATTTAATAAACACTAGTCCTTTGTTTTAACTTTGATGAACAGCAGAATACATCATTAAAGCAGATTTGTCGCTGTGGTCTGCTGTGTAACCCCCTACCAGCAGTGTTAACGTTGACGGCATATTTTGATTTAGTTTTAGTCTAAGTCCTTTAACAAAAACGCAACTTAGTTCTAGTCATAGACGTCCGATTTTTTGTTGTTGTTTGTTTATTTATTTATTTATTTATTTTTTGAGTTTTACAGGGTATTTAGTCGACTAACCCTACTTTAGATTAAGTCGACTAAACCTGCAGTGCAAGCAGTCAAATGAAATTGACAGGTTTAGCTGTAGTCTAATACATACATGTACATACGCTCACGCACAGGTTGGTCTACATCTATCCACTCTCGCTTCCTGACGGAAGCATCTGTAGATCTGTCATTATAGCGTGCCATTAGGTTTCATCATGCCGTATTTACGGACGTAGATTTAACTGTTCAAATGTGAAACTGTGTAATTCTTTGCAATGTTAAATTGGCTTTATATGAATTTCATTTATCATTAATAGAAGTGCAATTAAAACGAAAATTTAGTCTTAAACAAAATACTCGCATTAACAAATCTTTATTCATATTATATAAAAAACAAGTGTCCTCTCTCAAAAACATCATCAGGTATCAGACTGTCAGAAAATAGGGGATGAAGGAGGTGGGGCAAACAAATGGGGTTTTATTCAACTAATACACCAAAACAGAAAGGAACAGGATCACCGCAAGGCTGCCTACTCTGGTCAGTTGGCTGGTGTGCATTGCAAGAGTTAGGTAAGAGCTTTATTACCTTGTGAATAGGCTGTGGGGTTAGGAAACTACCCCAATGCTTTAGATATAACTAATTTTAAGTTTATAATGAAATAATATAAATTTTCCATAATATTTCTTGCGTGAGAGTGAGAAAGTGCGAGTGTCGCGCCTGATGCATGAAAGTTGACAGCCCTAGATCATAGTAGATCAAAATCAGGAGCATGGAACCTTATGAGCGGGCTGGGCCACACATAGGATCGACCTTAATGCCAGGACTGGGGAGCACTTTAATACAAGGACTAACAAGGGAGAAGGACGAGAGGCAGCTGGAGTGAATCACACAAGGGTAGGAACAAGGGGTAAGACAAATGCATAACAGTCATAATCATGCTGACACAGCGGAGAAGAACAGAGCAAGATTCTGCCTGACTTGATTTCCTGGTGTGTCAAAAATAGTTATCCTTTTACAAGCATGCATGCAATTCTCTATTTGTTGGCGGACCATGTCATGTGTAATAGAAATGTGCACAGAGCATCACATCACTCATTGTCCGGTTGTCTGTAACATTTTCGTTTGCTTCTTCATCAACAATGATTTTAAAAACATTCATCTTTATTAATCATTAAAGGCACTTTTATTAGTTTTTGTTCCATCTTTATCACAGAAAAAATGTTGTTGGTGAGTATTTTTCATCTTAGTTTTTATCAACAACCAGCTACGGGGCTCCCTCCCAGCACAGGACCCCAGGAAATTGCCTCCCTTGCCTGTTCTGTTCCTATGACTCTGAAGCTAAGAGGAGGGTATTTCATGCCATAAGGGACCTACTGCGAAGAGCCCGCACTGCCAGATTGACTGCCTGTTGAGTTTACACCCCATTTGCACATTATATGAGCACTTCACGGCATCTAAACCCAGCCTTTTGCTTTCATCGTCGTCTGGAGGACAAAGAGCATCACGACGGTGCCTCTCAGCACGATTCCCATTCATTTCCTGCTACGAGAACCTCTCGGGAAGCATGGGCCCCAAAAGTCACAGCCTGTCCCACCATGTGATGTTCTTTACCAGCACATCAGATCGGGAAATGCTCTGTTATTGTGGGCAATGCGATTATAGTTATCAATACAGAAAAATAACAACCTCACATAGCTTAACGGAAATTATTCACTATCGAGATGTATCACTGAAATAAGTTACTAGGGTACTTTCTATTGCCGCACTCGTAACAATTCCAAAGAGTTACTGCGTAACATTAAATTAGGGACTGAGCTGCTAACAGAAGTCAACGTGGCCAGAATAGAGAGGAGGAAAACCCGTACAGGAAACTGGCACCAGGGCGAGGTGGCCCTCAAGACGATGGGCCCAAAGCACCTAGCCGGGACAAGCCGAGTCAGGCCAGAGTTTGCAGGAGGCCGGGAATCTGCCGTCAAGTGGCCCCAATCCTGAGGTGCCCCCAACACTTAACCTGTACCTAGTCTGCAGTGCCATCCAAACAAGGCTGGGCCTTTCCGCTATCAGCACCCATCTCTACATTCTCTAGATCAGCAGGGAGGGTTATGGCTGTGCAGAAACTCAACAGCAGAGTCCACACAGAGTCCGCAGTCTTGCAGTGCTGGGAATGTATCCATGGAAATGGGCCAATGAAGAGTGTGCAGACCAGGGGGGGGGGGGGGGGGTTCTGCCCAA
>JABFEB020000036.1:5246502-5259083 GCA_019775895.2 Stomatorhinus ivindoensis | reverse complement strand
GGGGGGGGGGGGGGGAGGGAAACTGACAAGTGCTGGCTGAGGATAGACAGCTATACTGCAGGGGAGAGGCCAGGTTTCGGGTGTCTGCTTTGAGAAGAGCCTCTCTTGGTCCCCTCTGCTCGTTAGGAAGCGGTAGTGCACTTAAAACGTCCTCCTGTCGGTGGAAAAGGCGGCCAATTCGTCCCAACGTTTGCAACTCACATTCCTTTTCATTTGGTGGCACAAAAAGAAATAAATTAAAAAAAAAGGTTTGGAAGATGGAAGGTTTATGCATTTCAAAACATATAAATCCTCCCAAAAAGATATGGGGTGGGGGGAGGGGGGGAACCTGTGAAGAAAGGAGAGAGGGAAAAAAAAGGGTCCAGTTAAGGCTGACGCACTTCTGAGTAAAGTCTACAACAGCAGGTGGCTACCAATGGCATGAATTCCATGCAAAAAAGTATGAATCAGTCTTCAGCAAGTTTGAGCCGGAACCCAAAGGGCTCGTCACATTCAGGGTCTCACCTGTCCTCAGAGTTTCAGCTCCTCCCCACTCTCGCTGTGATATTCTGCCACATACAGGCTCTTGTCAATGCTCCCGGGAATGGGCTTGATCTCTGTCCCCAACTGCTCCTCGATGCCCTTCAGGTTGAAGCGGTCGTCGTACGTGATCAGGTTGATGGCCAGACCCAGATGTCCAAAGCGTCCTGTTAGGGAATGCAAGACGGCGTGAGTGTCACACGCAGCAGATGGACCCTGTGCCTTTCTGTAGATAGATGACACTGCTGTAGCATAGGGCATCCCCCCTCTGGGGGGGGGGGGGGGCAGGTCCCATGAAGAACATCACGTACCAGACCGGCCGATGCGATGCAGGTACGTTTCTCCCAGCTTGGGAAAATCGAAGTTGATCACCACATTCACAGCTTGAATGTCAATTCCTCTGGTGAAGAGGTCTAAAAAAGGCAGATTAGACAGGGGGGGGGGGCAAACAACTTTAAAGCAACAATTCCCAAAAATAAAAAGCGCACGCACACACACCACAAAAGTAGCAGCATGCGTCAGCTGCAAGTAGTCTGAAGCAGGGTTGGGGCCATTTCAGAATGCATCGATCAATTCGGATCTGGAGCTGGGATTGGGGGGACTACGGGCAACAGAATTGGAGTTGAATTTGAATTTCAGGCAGATTTAAGTTCCAACTCCAGTTCCATTCCCTGATTCGGACTGGAATTGATCAATGCATTCCAGAAAGGCCCCAACCCTGGTCTGAAGATCAGCCCCTTGAAGGCAATGTGAGGCAGCTAACTGAACTAAAAGAGCCTGTATATGAAATACAGGTGCAGCAGACAAGTTAATGCGTCAAGGGGAACAGTCTCAAACTATCAGCATGTGAGGAACAAAGACGGCAAAGGAACGGTGATGACAGACCAAGACACGAACAGCAGTCACTAAACACCATCGTCAAATCACGAACCAGTGACCCACGCAAGAGCAACCTGCTGTGAGCTTCACAAGGGCAGAATTTACGGCAGACCTGCCACTGGGACTCGTACCCAAGGCCAATGCACTGCTTGGTGTCAGCATTCATAAAACTGGGACCTTAGCTTTGCGAGGTCTGATTAGTCATTTTTAACCTTTTTGTTACATCAATGCGTTTGTCTGAAGACAAAGGATTCTTTCAACCCACAGTGTGTTGGTCTGGGCAATCATCTTGTGGGAGTCGTTAGATCCAGTGACAAGCGCACCCTACGGAGCAAACACTGTTCCCGCATGCTGTACCCAAATTCTAAGAGGCCTTTTCCACTGCACCAGGTACCATACTTTTGGTACATCAGTAAAATCTAGTAGCTCTGTTAGGTTTTTACTCCAGTGGAAAGCTACCACCACTGAATCACAATGCAAGGTGGAGTATTTTGCAATAAACCACCACTACATTACAGGGGTGGGCGATGTGTGACACTGATACCATCATCGTATTTTACGCGGATGCAGTTCTACATCACATTGACCGCTAGGTAGCGATCAGGCTTTTTCACACCTGCATATTATACAGACATTAAAGCATGGGAGGGTGGGGCTCGCAATTCAAGTCCCAAAATACCTTAAACCTACCCCAGCTGGAGTGCTACTTTGGGTGATGGAATTTTTTGCACTTGAACTTGACTGGAAATGAATGGCAAAGGGACTATACCGAAAGTAGTGTCAAAAGTCAGTGGAAACATGCCCTTAGATAACATAACCCCACACACACTACTGACCTGAGAATGATTTCACCCAGATGTTCATGAAACCAAAACACTTCCCTTTACCTACCCAATCACACAACTGAACCTCGATTTGCTTCAGATCAACCCTAATGCTCTCGAAGGTCAGAACACTTCCTGCGATGGAGCTACAGCCCAGGCACTATGCTACCCGTCACAGCCACGCATTCGCGTGTCACCTACCAGTGCAGACAAGGTTCCGACAGAGGCCGTTTCTGAAGTCATGGAACACGCGGTTACGGTGCTCCTAAAAGACAAAGCATCACACGATGAGAGGCGAGCAGGCAAAACGACTGCCTGCCTACTTGATCAGCGCTCGGGCCACACCTGTCTCATCTTGGCGTGAATATAGAAGCAGGAGTAGCCCAGTTGGGAGATCTTCTTGGCCAGCAACTCAACACGTTGGGATGAGTTGCAGAAGATTATAGACTGATTAATCTGGAGCTGGAGAGGATACAGAAGGAGAAAAAAATAATAATCAGCCAGGCACCTTGACAGTATGCAACCGCACATGCACGGGGGGGTCTTACAAGTGCTCACCCGGGAGAAAAGCGTGTTAAGGCAGTGGACTTTCTGTCTCTCAGTCACATAGGCGTAATACTGGGTCACTCCCTTCAGAGTCAGCTCCTCCATCAGGTTAATCTCATACGGCTTCTGCAGATGGGAGCCCTGCAGGGGAGGGAGTACAACATCATCCAAGGACATTGGAGTGCCAGCACTGCAGCTGGGGGCTTTGCAGAAGCCCCAAGGAGCATGAGAAAAGGCCTCTTTCACCCCAAATTAGTGTGGCGTGTCATGCCTGCAATTCTGCTGTTTTTTTTTTTGTTTTTTTTTAATTACAGGACAGTTCAATTACCCTTCCAGTAAGAAAGAATCTCCCTGTAGACAAACACCAAATGACACTGCAGCTGCACAAGGCAAACAGTGTCGTCTTTGCTAACAATAATTGTTTAGTTGACTGCCAACTGACGTTTTTGATGAGTGAGGTCGCGAGACCGTCCCGTTTCACCTGACCATTCACCACTGACCCTTGAAGTACCAAAACTGAGTAATTAACTACCAGTTAAGTAACCAAATGAATGAACAAACATATGCAGCCAAGAGCTGCAAGAGAACTTACCATGAATTTCTGCACGCTAAGTGGAAACGTGGCTGAATACAGCAAGATCTGCCTCTGCTTCGACAAGAAACTCAGAATCTCCTCCATCATCTGCACGAAGTCCTGGGACAGGAGCTTGTCCGCCTGTTCAGCGATACGGGGAATTCAGCGGGGGATAAGCGTACACGTCAGCATCTTTATCACAGGCCGAAGCTCACACACAGAGGACTCACCTCATCCAACACTATCATCTGCACCTGATCCACTTTGGCCACTCCCTTTTTGATGAGATCCAGAATCCTTCCGGGGGTAGCAATGACAACATGCACTGTGTGCAGAGACACACATTCAGTTCTCTCTTCCTGTGCCCATCCACTCCGACGCACATCTCCAGCACCAACTCACCCGTCTCGTCAAGCCTCATGATGTCATCGCGAAGGTTGGTGCCCCCTGTGGTAGCCATGACTTTGACCCCACCCATGTGTTTGCTGACCTGGATGCAGATCTGGCTCACCTGCAGAGCCAGTTCTCTGGTGGGCACAATGACCAGGGCTGCAGGCAAGAGACAAGAACATTTGCCCCACACAAAAACCACCGATCACACTGGCTCCAGACACCACGACAAAGGCACATACTACTGAGCAACTGGCTTATAAGAGCTGTGCTATGATAAGCTAGTCAGCCACCAGCAAATCTAGCCTCCATAAATACACAGCTGAGGCCCCAAGGCAGGAGTTTTCCGTCATACCCTGTATGCAGTCCTTCTTCAGGTCAATGCGTTCAAGTAAGGGAATGAGGTAGGCGCCACTTTTGCCAGTGCCGTTCTTGGCTCTGGCCAGGATGTCCCTCCCAGACAACGCAATGGGAATGCTTTCCTCCTGGAAAGTGATACAGATGCACAAACATTGACACAAGTGTCCACAGGCCCAGGTATGCAGCGACCTCATTCCCAGAGCAAATACCGGCCACGTACCTGGATGGGTGAGGGCTTCTCCCAACCCATCTCAAAGATCCCCATCAGGAGCTCCCTCTTCAGGCAATAATCTTCAAACTCATTGCCTTTTGTGGCCGTCACATCCTGCAAGGTCCCAAAGCAGTAATTTGTGAGTTAATTTTTAAGAACAGCAAAGCAATAACAGCAATGAGATGGCAGATATACCATGACAAACTAATGCAGGCAAAGAGGTGTATCAGTATACGTTTGTGATCTGCTGCAGTTGAAACACTACAGGCACCCACATAGAACAGGACACGCAACCAAACTGATGTCAAGTTCATTTGTTCTGCAATCGTGTCAATCAGTGCTTCTTACCGAAGTTTTCATTCTCATATCTTTAGGAGGAAGTTTTAGATTCTTCTTCCAGTCATCTCCAGGCCTGTCAAACAAAATTACTTCATTTAGTCATCAGAAACCATGTTCATTTTACAAGAGGAATGGGACAAAAGGAGCCAATTAGCCAGTTACTTTGCATAGAAACTGAAGACTTTACTGATATCTGAAGAATAATAATACAGAACAATGTTTATTTCAAAGATCTTTAAGTATAACAAAGAGCAGTCAGTAATAAAAAAAAAGCATCCCAACAAAGTCTGTCCCTCCTCCCCAAGTCACTAAGGGGAGAGGGGAAGAATAAAAAGAAACGTTTCAAAGTCAATTTCGTAGAACTCCAGACAACGTTGGTTGTTGAGGATATGAATGCAACCAGCAGCACTACAGGACAACACGAGCCCATGGCTCTGGGTACAGATCTGCAATTGGCCGGAGCGTTTACAGCTCTATAGGAGGGACTTACTTGATGACGGTGTTGGCTGTGGGCATAGGCTGGGAGCTGCCGTTGTTGATTGTGCTGGATGACTTTACCTGACTGGTCGGCTGCAGTTGGGCCCCACCCCCACCACCACTGGGGCCCCCTGCTGGCTTCACTGATCCTCGTAGCTGACCATTCTGACTGGACAATCCCAGGATAACTGGGTTCTCTGTTCTAGCGGTGCTCATGGCTACTCAGTTCAACAAATATTTCAAATCAATCCAAGTCTTAATATAGAGAATCGTCTCTTCTCAGATGTTTGAGGGAATCCGAAAAATCCCGGACTCAGTCTCTGGTTAATGGAAAGAGCTTCTTCCTTGAGTCAGTCTTGTTCATCAATATTTTAATCCTTCGTTTAATGTTTTTATGTCTTGCTCAGTAAATGAGTCAATATTGCAAAGCATGAGACACTGGCACAGTGTTGCCACACCCCACCACTGTGGTTCGGGTCTCCCCTAAGACAATCCAGTGGTCAACAAGCCAGTGTCAGTCATTTTATTACTGTGATTGTTCTTCTTTTTTTAAATCCACTCTTGCTTCAATTTATCTTCAATACGTTTACTTCACTTCCTCAGGTGCTTCCTGTGGCACAAATAAGAGGCGTATAAGAAACTGTTCAGTTTAAGAGTGTTTGAGAGGTTAAACAGGCATCAGCGTGGATGCAGAACGTGGACAGACGTTCAGGAGCTAGTGGCAAGAGGCCCAGAGAATGGCTGTGTACAGCAGTAGTACACGTTATAGTAGTAAGCAACCGATAATCAGCCGCAAAGCAAACCTCCAACACTTACGCAGATCAACAGCAACACGCAACAGTTTAACTCGGGCAAAGTGAAAGTCTCTACCGTCCGAGCCGGTTATGTGGCATTTCAACCAGCCCAGCTGGGGAAGAAAGCGGGCGGCTGGCCAAAGGCCCGGACAAATCCAACCTTCGTAAGAACACTTCACATCTAATTGGTTAACAATAGGACTGGATCAAACATTTCACAGCTGGCTCTACTAAGCCGGACCTTACTAACAAGGCACGGGGGTTGATAACCGCGACTAGTTAATCGACTGCGGCCCAAACCCCACTCAGTAGCTCCTAACTTCTAACTAGTTCCCTAGACGGTCACTAACCAGGAGTAAAGTTATGGCGTTAGACCGTGATAAAACAGCCAGGTGGAGAGCCTCTGGGCCAGACACGTATGCTAACGATTACCAGTCGGCCAGTAGGTTAACTTGCACTGCTGAACCGAAACCGAATATCCCAAAGACCGTCACCCCGAGAACTAATCAAAACCATAACCGGTTAACCCCAAACGGAATGGACTTTTAGTGACGTTAGCGACGAAACGTCCATACATTCGACTGCAAGCTAAGTTGCTAACTAGCACCCTGTAGCTAACAGGCTAGCTGAACAGGGCAAAGGCGTAGATATTTGAAATTACTAAATGGCGTTAAATATACCAAAATACTTCATTTGCAATAACCGCCCAGGCTACGTCGAAAGTAACTTAATTTCTTAACGGGTTAAATGTGACAAAAAGTCTTAGTCGTTAAAACGTCACAAGCATAAACAAAAAATAATAACCATAAACCAACAAATTATCGAAGGAGGCTGTGAAATACTAGCCTGTTAACGAAAAAGGACAAAACAGAAGTTCGCAAGCAGTGAAGCCGAGGCGTATTTACCGCGGATGGCGGAGATTACCGCTACGCTTTTGGCTGTATGTCTTATTTGGTCTGCTGTAGCTCGTCGGCTTTACTCTCTTTAAGCAGAAGCTCTAAGATGGCTTCCCTTCTTCTTAAACCCTGCCCATCTCGTCAGCTGACGGAGACCGACAATTAACGGATTCGGTCGGACACACTCGTAAACGTTCGCGTATATGCGGAACTGTTCGGACTCACTCGGTCAAGCTCGGAAATATTCGTACATACTCGGTCTTCCTCGGGTTGATGTTTCGCGTAGTTGGGTTGCCGCATGTTATTGTGAGGAGGATCGCTTGTTCTGAAGTCGCTTCACGGTCAAGATGTTTTCGCCAAAAAAAAACGTGGTCTGATCAATGGCTTGTTCTCTGATGATTCGTGTTTGTCAAATTTATATGCACATTTAATTAATATCGTAATAATGTATATCTAGTACTAGCTCATTTGAGCTGTGTCAATCTTTGTGTGCTTTCATTGTGCTTGTTTTTAAATGTCATTTCAGAAATGTGACTTTTCATAAGAACTTTTCCTAAGATGTTCAGACTACCTTTTCTTTTGTTACAGTGGACATCTGTTCAATTTTAAAGTCCCTAACCGTTTGTTCAAATCTCTTCCCCCTCCATCATCGTATATGACATAGGACGGCTTTTTCTTCCAAAAAATTCAAGGTGGTTACAAATATTTTAGGGAAAAAAGTGATGAAAATGTTTGACATGGTCCAAAAGGTGTCACATTATGCAATGACATGAGAATTTCTTTATGTGGTTATAGAATATAATTAACCTGACATCTAATTATTTCATATATGTTAATCAATGTGAACTGTGCTTCAGTGCAAGGGAACAGGAATCGTATCACACCAAGAGGGCATTTCTAAGCATGGCAGTGCTTGCTTTGAGGATTAACCTGACAGGGCTGTCGACATTCCATGGACATTAAAAGACTCAATATACGGAAAGCAAGGTGTTGCCAGATGTGTAAACTGTACACCAGGACACAGCTCAGCAGCTTTAGTGAAACGTAACCGCTGTTTGCCGTAATGTGTATTCATGTGACACTGGGCAGGCTGTTTTGTTGTAACAAAACGCGGGGCACGTGTGTGCATGCGCGCACACACATGCACACACACACACACACACACACACACAAACTCACACGGCGTCAATGAGCAGAGGACAAAAACTGCTTTAACAGCCTTTTCTCCCCCCTCCCCAGATTTTTAGGCTTCTATTAAAACACAGTTATACAGAACAGTTGCAAACAACCACAAATTGCATCATATATACAGCACCGATATATATATTTATGTATTCTCATTCACAACAGTTTGGTAGCCAGAGGAAAAAATCCAAATAAAGTGAAAATAGATAAAAAATTACTATCTGCAGCCCTCCCCTAACTAGCTTCCCCACCAAATTTACTGATCTGTGAAATGTACATATTTTACAGGTATAAAAATGGCTTCACAATGATCTGATTTATTGTTTAGTACCATGTCAAAGGCGATCTTTGATATTACAAATTTTTTTCTTTTTTAAACATTTTTTTTTAAGATGACTCATTTAAGATGAACCATTTTTTTTTTAGTTTTTATCCAAATTAAAAGAGCATTTAAGGACAGCAATACTAATGACACAAGTTGCCATAGTAACATTGATAATACCATAAGGTCATAATAGAGAGCAGTTTTTACAGATTGGGGGGGGGGGTGGTTCAGAAGGGCATGTTGGCCATGCCGCCGTGGCCGTAGCCCAAGGGACTGTCTAGGGACATGCCGCGCTGCCTCAGGGGCTGGGGGCCCATCATCACGGGGCCTTGGGGGGACATCAGCAACCCCTGGGGTCCATAAGGGTCTCCGGGGACGGACAAGGCTCGCTGCTTGGCCTGCATCATCATGAGGTTCTGCTGATGCTGCTGGGGCGACATCACGCCGGGGTGGGGATGTGGCGCTTGGTGTGGGATGCTGTCGACCATCATGGCCTGCTGTTGATGGTGGTGATGGTGCTGTTGTGGCTGGGGCATCATGGCTGTCCTGCCCATGCCGTGCCCCGGATGACAGGCAGGGCCCATGCCCGGCCCTGGCGCCAGGCCCCGCGGCCCACCGGGGGGCATGCCCATGCCCATGCGCATGCCCGGGTGTGACGGGTGGGGCGGCTGCAGTTGCTGCTCTGCCATCATATTCTGCAGGCTGGCGATGTGGGGGTTGGACGAGGGGGCACCGGCCAACGCGGGGCCGCCTGGGGGGTGTGGCTTCAGGAGCTGGGGGCCCGGGACTGGCCCCTGGTGTGACTGGGCCTCGCTCTTGGGGAAGTACTGCAGCGTGCTGCTGGGCTTGTCAGCCGGGATGATGCGCGACAGGTCGAACTCGGGGATCCCCGTGGGGGTTGGCCGGATGACATCGCTCAGGTCGGGGCTGGCCCCCGCTGGCACGGGGTGGAAGGCATCCACGGAGTGTGGGGGCCTCTGCGGGGGCAGCCCCTTGCCCAGCAGCTGCAGCTGGTGGTGGGGCAGCACCTCGTCTGGTGGCTGAGGGTACTGCTGAGGCATGCCGGGCCCGGGGGAGTGCAGTGGCCCCTGGGGGGGCGGCTGCATGCGGGCGAAGCCCCCCATAAGGTTCTGCTGGAGCATCGGTGAGACGCTGCAGGGCTCCATCCCATCTGGGGGGCCCCCCATCATGCCTGGGGTCATGCCAGGCATGCCCATGGAGCCCGGCGAGTGAAGCAGCGGCCCGGGGGGTTCGTGGGACAGCGGGGGCTGTCCCTGCAGGACCATCCCCATGGGACTCTGGCCTCCACTGGAAGGGCCCATGGAGCTCTGGGAGGCTAGCATCATCTGGGAGGACTGGTGGCCTCCCATGTTTCCTGGAGGGAGGGGGGGTGCAGGAGAGCTTGAATGCACTTAGCAGCCAACGACTCACAGCCAACGATTACAGTGTTTCATGGGAGGACAACACAGCCTTATAATAAAACACGTCATATTTAGAATCCTCTTTTCTAATGCGGTGTGTGGGGGGGAAAAAAGCTACTTTTTCAAATGTGTGATCGGCATACCTGTCATGTTGACGCCGGGCAGCAGGGGGCGATCCGGAAGCATCTCATCATCGGAGGTGGCGATGGTCTTGATGGCGTCATGGTAAAGTGGCGTGGAGCTGGGCATCGCGTACTTAGACATCTGGGACATGAGGGACAAGGGATTTTGGGAAGTGGGCACCCCATCAGGGGAAGAGGTGAACGGCATGCTGGGATTCATGGAGCCGGGCTGACTGATGGGGGTGGAGCTGGTGCTTCTGGGAGGGAGGGAAGGCCCTGGGAGACAGGAGGACACACGGTGTCAGAAACGGCAGCGTTATCTCACACAAGATCGATTTAGCCCTTGGGGCGTTTGGTGCCCGGTCACATCTGACCCCCACGGGGTCCTTACCGGTTTCGGTTGAGCTGCTCCCTCCATTTCCAATGCCCTTGCCACCTTGCGCCCCCCCTGGGCTGGGCATCGTCGTCTTGGGGGAGGCCACCCAAGCGGGGGAGGCCACAGGCATGGCTGGTGATTTCAGACGGCCGGGGGAGCCGGTGGGGGAGCGCAGGCCCAAAGAGGACGGGCCCATCACCTGGGGGGACTTCATGGAGGAAGACGGCGTTCCCACTCCACTCGTAGCTGCTAGCGGTGGAGGAGGGGGGCCTGTGGCAGACATCTGAGGGGGGGAAGACTTCAGGCTGGGGGCAGAGGGGGAGGGCATGAGAGGAGAAGCCTCCTGGCTGAGGGAGGGCGATTTCAGCTGATGGGGCAGAGGAGTGGCCGGGGAGCCCATGGGATGGGCGCCGATGGACAGGTCCGAGGGGTGGCGCTGGCCGAGCTCAGGGCCCCGGGGGCCTGGATTCATGGGCATGTGACTGAGCCTGGAGCCCCCCATGAGAGGCGGACCCTGGTGCTCGGACCCGAACATGTCTGGACCCGCTTCCTGGTGGAGGTATCCGCCTGCCCCCGGCCCAACTGGGAAGGGCCCCTGATTGGGGTACTGAAGGGGCCCCCCTCTCCCAGGGGCCATGCCTTTGTTAGCCTGCATGCCGCTGCCCAGCTCCCGGCCGTTCTGTGACGCTCTGATTCGGGACATTTCCTCCGAGCTCAGCATCTCCCCCAGGGTACTGGGACCAGGCCCGGGACCGGCCCGCAGCTTCTGTGCCAGGATCATCTGCTGCATCTGGGGGTTCATGTTCACACTGCCCATCGGTGCATCCACCAAGTCTCTGAGGGGCGGGGGCCCTCCGGCACCGCCACCCCCCAAGGGAGAGCTCAACATTGCCCTTGAGCTCGCAAAGTCCATGGGGTCGCCTCGAGGGGCCGGGCCCCCGCCCATGCCGGGACCCGGGAACCCCCCCCCACCCATGCTGTCCAGTATTCTGGGCCCCCCCAGGCCTACCTGCTGCTTGCCCAGCCTCTCCAACTCCATCCTATGCAGCCCTTGCAGCTGTCTCTTCTCCAGCATGCGAAACATCTCCTCCCGGGTCAAGAACCGCTCCGAAGTGGCCTGGAGGTGGGGCGGAGGCCCACTGAGGCCCCCGGGGGGGTAGCACCCTGGGAAAGGGCCCCCAGCTCCCACGTTGGGGGGCATGTCTTCGGTCCAGCCCATGCCTGGCCTGGAAGGCCTCTGGTGCCCCATCGCCTCCATAGGCAGCACTCCTCCTGCAGCACCTGGGTAAACACCACCACCCCCACCACCAGGTGGCGCTCTGTGCATCTGCCCCAGGAAGCGCTGTGCTCTCACCCCTTCCTGGTGCATGTCCATCATGCGGCTGCCGCCTCCCGGCCCCATCCCACCTCCCATCATGGCCGCCGGTGGCCACTGCTGTTCCCCCGGCTTGCTGTGATAGGGCGGCGGGGGCCCTCGCATCATGGGCCCCCCCATGCCCGCTTCGGGCATCATCCTGTAGTGGTGGGGGTGCATCTCCTGCTGCCTCCGCTTCTCCTGGTAGTACTCCTCCTGCAGCTTCCTCCAGGCCACCTGCTCTGGGGTGAGGCCGTCAGGGCCCAGCAGGCCGCCTACGTCCATGGCAGTGGGCGAGGGGGCCTGGTGATGCAGGGACAGCAGGCCGGCGTGGGGTCCCATGGGCGGCTCGTCCAGGCCAGAGGGCTCCAGACTCTGCGTCTGCGAGATGATGGACTGCAGGGGCTCCTCGTACTTGCGCAGGGGCCCTAGGGGGGGCAGGCCGCCATTATTGCTGCTGCAGTTAGCGGGGTTGTTCGTGCCGTCGTTGGGCCCACCGGGGGCGTCGCCGGTGTTTCCATCGGGCCCCGGGGCCTCCCCCGGCCCAGCCCCACTGCGCAGGAGCAGCCGCTCGATGTCGCGCAGCGTCTGCAGTGACCGCTCGCGATGCTCCAGCTGCTCTTTGGAGAGCCTGTCGGCGCCACCGGGCACCCCCACCGGACTGGGCGAAGGGGAGACACCAGCGGCAGCATGGGGCAGCAGGGCCGGCCCTTCGGGGTCCCCGGGTCTGGGGGTGGCGGCGGCGTTCGGCCCCGGCTGGTGTGTCCCCGGGCCACCGTAGACCCCGGCAGGCCGGCCCTGAGGGAGGTCCTCCTCGGCATTGCCAGAGGAGGTGGGGGTGCTCCCTGAAAGCAGGTGACCCCCTGCTCCCCCTCCGACGGAGGCCGGCCGGGGTGTGCCGCTCTGCGATTTGGGCGTGCCGGTCGGGGGGGTGCTGGAGTTCATCTGCTCCGGGAGGGTGGGCAGCTTCACAGGTGGGGGACACTGAC
>JABFEB020000036.1:5221892-5236492 GCA_019775895.2 Stomatorhinus ivindoensis | reverse complement strand
TCCCATCCTAATGATCGCCAGTGAGATCACAGTGGACGCTGTGCTTAGAGCTCGCAGTGGGGTCCCATCCTAATGATAGCCAGTGAGATCACGGTGGATGCTGTGCTTAGAGCTCACAGTGAGGTCCCATCCTAATGATCGCCAGTGAGATCACGGGGGACGCTGTGCTTAGAGCTCGCAGTGGGGTCCCATCCTAATGATCGCCAGTGAGATCACAGTGGACGCTGTGCTTAGAGCTCGCAGTGGGGTCCCATCCTAATGATAGCCAGTGAGATCACGGTGGATGCTGTGCTTAGAGCTCACAGTGAGGTCCCATCCTAATGATCGCCAGTGAGATCACGGGGGACGCTGTGCTTAGAGCTCCCAGTGGGGTCCCATCCTAATGATCGCCAGTGAGATCACGGGGGACGCTGTGCTTAGAGCACGCAGTGGGGTCCCATCCTAATGATCCCCAGTGAGATCACGGGGGACGCTGTGCTTAGAGCTCACAGTGAGGTCCCATCCTAATGATAGCCAATGAGATCACGGGGGATGCTGTGCTTAGAGCTCGCAGTGAGGTCCCATCATAATGATCCCCAGTGAGATCACAGGGGACGCTGTGCTTAGAGCTCGCAGTGGGGTACCATCCTAATGATTGCCAGTGAGATCACTGGAGACGCTGTGATCCCATCTTGAATGCAGCATGTGGCTCAGTGGGCTATGCCTCTGTACCTGTGATCAGAAGGTCGCTGGTTCAAATTGTGGGCACTTGAGCAAGACCCTTAATCGCCAGCTCCCTGGGCACTGCAACAGGTGGCTGCTCTTCAGGGCATAAAGAACCAATTAATTATTATTATTATTATTATTATTATTAAAGATCACAGATGATATTGTACTGACAGCTCACAGTGGGTTCCCATCCTAAAGATCACCAGTGGGATCACGGATGATATTGTGCTGACAGCTCACAGTGGGTTCCCATCCTAAAGATCACCAGTGGGATCACGGATGATACTGTGCTGACAGCTCACAGTGGGGTCCCAACCTAAAGATGACCAGAGAGATGACAGGTGCTGCCATGCACACAGGCCACAGTGGAGTTCCATCCTAAAGATCACCAGTGGGATCAGGAGGGGATGCCAAGATAACAGCCCATGGTGGGGTCACATCCTAAAGATGACCAGCAGGATGACGGGACAGTGGGGTCCTGTCATAAAGATCACAGTACAGGAACGCTGCAACACATAATAAAGATGTGAAGCCAGCATCTGTGTGAGTCAGAATAGTTTCTGTTTATATGCTGGATATACACATCAATAAAGTGATAACTTAATATAACAACTTTTTAAACAACAGATTTTGGAATAAAGAGATTAACCAGGTAAGCTTGTCTGCTACCCTAAGCCCATCAGGAGCTGCTTTTCGATCCCTGATGATGTCACTTTAAGCCCATTACCATACAGACGTGTATCGCATGCATACAGGAGCACAACATGTGGGTGTTCCATATGGCGGTCGCCAGGGTGACTCGGTCCTGGGGAGGCAGCCAAACAGGTCGCCGTCACTGGGGACAATTAGGAGCCTCTCTCTGACAGGATCGGGTTCCAAGCCCAACTCGGCGCTAAAAATAAACACACAGGCCTGTCTGGGGTGTAGACTGTGGTGCCGAGGGTGGTCCACACAGTGCAGGAGGTCTGGGGGCAGGCTGAGCACCCATCACCCAGAGAGGTACCCTAAAGCACAGATCGACAGGAGCCAAGAAGTACAGGAAACTTTTACAGTGGCAAATGATCTGCTTGTTTGCTGACATTCTCAAGTGCTTATGGGTAATATTGTGGCAAACAGAAGCATGATTTGCATGTAGTGTGGACACCCCCTCTGTTTGGTGGTGAGACAGCCTGACAAGGCTATGTGCAAGCTGCAAGAGCTGACTAAGATCAGGACTCGCAGTTCTCTCCCCTAGTCCTTCCTAAACAACTCAAATCGAGAGCAGGTCAGCCCTTGCAGACCCCAGCTAGCAGCAACTGCCTTCCCCCTTAGTCAATCCACGTTAATTATCCAACTTACACAGTGCTTTGTGCAACAGAGGAACACAAGAGCATTTGCATGCATTGCGTCTGCGTTTTCATCTGTCTTTAATCTGAAGTAACTACTACGTAAAAAAAGGTTGGCTAGAATGGTTAAAAGTTAGTAACTAACAACAAGATTTTAGCATCATATTTCCTCCATCGCAACAATAGCTACTATTTTAAAGACACCGGGCCGAGGGCAGGGCTGACGAAGCAGAAGCCAGCGAGACTGCTATCAGCGCATTTTCTGCGATTTGATACACTGCTGGTGGACAGGCATAACATGGGGCATGTCAACCTGCACTTAAAGCTTCAAGTACTGGCCGTGAAACATAAAACACGAAGCTTTACCTTTAAAATACAAACTTATCCTCCAACCTTCGAACCGAATTTTCAGAAACGGATTACAACAAGCAGATTCCTTTAAATTCTACAAAAATTGAGAGACATTCTAGATTCAGAATGTTCAAAAGCATCTTTATAAAGCAGTTTCATGCGTTTCCCCCAAAGGACACGGGCGCAGACTTTCCGCAAGCGGGTCCACATAGCCGCCCCCTGCACGACCTGGGCATCGGCCTTTCAGCTCACCTGAGTCGAAGATGACGACCGTGAACGACCGCGCTGGGACCGCCCCAGAAAGAGAGGATAAGATTCCTATTGGCTGTAGGCCGCGTCAGTTTGTCCCACCCCAGCCACCGCGGGCGCTGATTGGCCAATCCGCGAAGGGTAAAGGCCGCCGCTGTAACGCAACCGGACCACGGATACGGACCGCGGATGGTCCTATGTCGCCCTTCTTGCGCTGACCTGTGCGTCACACTCCCTAATGAAAACCCACCTGCGGTGTCACCCGCTACGCCCCGTGTTTACGGTTCTTTAACGTCCCAAATGTTGCACAGCGCAGAGCTCTGTGCGACTACCGAGCGGAAACCAGGCGAACCGGGCCGTAGTCCGCAGACCTCGGTTCACACTAACGCCAGCCGCCGCTCTCAGCACCTTCCCAGTCCTGCCCCGGTAGACCGGCTGCTTTCGGCACTTCCAGAACCCCCCCCCCCCCCCTCCTTTCATGTCGGCCGAAGCGCCGCGTTAGCCTAACCGCCGGTGTCGGGGGAGGGGGACCGGGACCACGCACGGCCCAGCTAGCTGGAGCACCCCCCCCCCGGGAGTGGATGGTAACCTGTCAGGGGGAACACGCTGGCCAACATGACCGCTACCCGGAGATCGGCGGAGTGTCGGGGGGGGGTCACATGGAGAAAGGCCCAATATAGCATCAGTGTAACGATCACCCCCTCCCCGGTG
Source organism: Stomatorhinus ivindoensis (assembly GCA_019775895.2). Classification (NCBI taxonomy): domain Eukaryota; kingdom Metazoa; phylum Chordata; class Actinopteri; order Osteoglossiformes; family Mormyridae; genus Stomatorhinus; species Stomatorhinus ivindoensis. The sequence goes on along the minus strand of JABFEB020000036.1, from coordinate 5,233,148 downwards.
CACGGCGTCCCACGATTCACCCTCTTTACAGTCTATTTACCCCGAGTATGGAAATGCACCCATGCACACACACGGACACATGAGTGTTTACCGCGGCGGCGTGTCGAGCGGATTGCGGCCGTGTACGAGAAACCAGTCCCGGCGTCTTCCTACCTCGATACGCGGGTCCGGCGAGGCCGACGTCCCCTCTGGCTCCCGATCGGTAATAAAACACACTAAAGGAAAAAAGCGCACCGAGCTCCGGCTACGAGAGCTATTCCGCCGCAGATGAGAGCGGAAGACGAGACGACGAGAGTCCGTGGATGGTGACGGGCGCAGGATACGCCGGTCACGGAGAGTCAGCCGCACTCTTCCGGGGGAGGGCAGGGCGCAGTGTCCACCGATCACGGAGAGTCCGCCGCACAGCGCCGGGGGAGGGCAGGGCGCAGGGTCCGCTGGGCACGGAGAGTCAGCCGCTTTTCGCCGACTGCCGCTGGTCCTACTGCGGCTCAGCCTGCCTCCCCAGCTCACTGGCGCTCATGACACGGCTGTCAATATTTCCCTGCAAATTTCCGGGGAGAGTCAAAAACGCACAAGCATACGCACGCATATCCTAACATGCACACGCAAACGATGTACCACCAATATCAGATTATCAGGGTACAGTACGAGAAAGCCACAGGTACTGTGGCAGAGGCATTAAGCGCGCTGCATGTGGAGTATCCGTACGGGGGTCCACACGGGCTTCCTTTTGCGTGCTTTTACTGCCAGCGCACCCTTGTTCATGTCGGTAATGTGACAGATGCCCGCATTTACATGGACTGCGTGTAAAGGTGCATTAGAGTGCTGGCCAAGGACGCGGCTCATTACGGGCTCAGGGTGAAGATGGTGCTCCCAGCAAAGAGCGCATTTCTGTCGGCCGTAGCGAAATGGGAGCCGTATATTGAGTTTCCCCGATAACCGAAACGTCGCCCGCTTTCGGGTGTGATGCTTTTAACTGCAAGTTAGCAGGCGGAAGGGACAACCATGTGGTACAATGTCATTGGAAGAAAAAAATACTTTTTCTAGAATCACTTTCCTATATGACATTTTATAATTTACTGTGAAAATTGCTTGGGGCGGCTAAACTATGTGAATTTTATCGGAGCTCTCTCAGGAGATTATTACACGAGTGTGTTGGTGTTTTATAAAACTAGGGTGTGCAGGACATCAACAGTAGGTCGCTTCCAGTTTGGTAAGATTTGTGAATAGGTATAACACTTATTGCACAAGACAAGACCCTGCTTCCTCTGGCCACAGGCAATCGATAATCAAAATGTAGCTGCTATACCTACCGGGACGTAGTGCACAAGCCATATCTCTACGGATTAAGTCTTAATTTTACGGTATTTCCTATATAAAGTGCATGGAGTAAATCTATTTACCTCGCCCAGAGAGCTTGCAAACAGCAACCGAAAAGCAGGTGTAGGTTCATATACATGCGCATTTCGTACCTGGAATGCTTTTTTGTTCTGGCTCTTTGATGTGACCTGTGTAATTAACACCTACTTAACAAGGATAAAACATAAAGGACAGACAGAGGATAATTTACACATAATACAACACAGCTCTCTCTCTCTCTCTCTCTCTCTCTCTCTCTCTCTCTGTCTGTCTGTCTTTCAGATGTAAGAACACTGCATCCACATGATCTGCATGCTGGCATTGTATAAGATGAGTAGAAGATCAATAGGACCTCTTGGTTTTGGAGAAAGACCTCCACTGAAGTTGAAACAGTCTCTGTTTCCTAGTACTGTATGTCTGACATTGCTGGAACCTGGTGCTTTGCATCACACCGGTGGTGAAGGAAATGAAAAAGACCAGCAGAAAAAGTAGCTGTGCTTGGGCGTACTGGGCTGGATAGTTGTACTGGGCTGGATATGTGTACTGGGCTGGACAGGTGCACTGGGCTGGACAGGTGTACTGGGCTGGACAGGTGTACTTGTGACATAGAGGCACCAGACTGTGGTGCCGGAGCTCATTGATCTGCTGATGGTCAGTCCCGACAGCTCATGTAAGCACAACGCTGGGAATCTTAAACAGCAGGGTTTCCTTTGGGTTTGGCCCATATATCGTGGATCCCAAAACAATTTCTGAGGGTAGGACCCCCCCTGCTGGCATAGCCCAAGCCAAAATCTGACCTTTTGGAAGCTCTCCTTTCCCGGTGGCAGGCCCACACGTACGCCATAAACACTGATATATCAGGGAAATAAATAAACAGATGGCTTCTGGGTTGGAGACACACAAAGACAGACGTCAAGCGGCCGGCTTCACTTCAGCCCCAGAAGTGGTGTTTACACTTTCAGGACGTTCATTAGACTCCCCATAGCATGATGTAACCAAGTGAAACCAATAACGAGTAAATGGAATTAGATGCAAGAGAGAGAGAGAGAGAGAGAGAGAGATTATTTTATTGAGGTAATGAGCCTTGTTTTTTTTTTTTTAAATTATCCATTTCTAACAGGAAAGCTGAGTCAAATATTCACTCAAGTCACTGCAAGCACAAAAACAAAATTGTTTTTTTTTCTGGAATAACTTGTAGAATATATTAAAAGTTGTTGCATCATTAATTAAAACTCCAGATACCCCACACTTAATGTTCTGCACTATAGTGTAAAGAGTGTGCCATTTCTTACAACAAATCCTGTCTTTTCCATTAAATGCCCATTGTTTCGCATTGTATGCAAAGGTGGTTCGATAACGAACAATGTGAAAAAGAGAGAAAAATGTAGGAAAATCCAGTGACAGAAAGAGGCGGCTGTCAGGCACCTGTGGCCCCATCTGGCTGTATCTCCACGAGTCTCCACCTTTGCCTGGCTGTTGTGTTACTCATTACAGCCCAGTCGCGCCAGTTTGCATTTTGCTTCGGGAAGGACAGTTGGATGGATACTGGACACAGACATGCTATCATCGGCTATCCCTGGGCTTAAGATCTCAAAATCTTAATTTTGCTCCACCTTGGATCGATTAGAGGAGTACAACGGAGCAGAAGGTGCTGGAAATCATTCAAAAGAAAGAAAATATGGCAGAGGAGGGGGTCAATGGGAGAGGAGCACTAAAGACGAGTGAATAAAAGACACATAGAGGGAGAGACGGAAGGAGAGATGGAGAAAGCAGGGTTGTCATGGCAACTGGAAAGGGTTTGAAGGCCAAAACAAGAATGTAAATTGGTTTACCCTCGGAGAGAGTGTGACGGAATTTGATAACTACACAGAGAGAGAGGAAGGTGAGGGGTGTGAATGCATCCGGGGGGCGAGACCAGCAGAACCCCACCATGCACCTTCTGACTTTTGGAGCAAACGACTAGATCTTAAGTAAGCACGTTTATAATCATTGTAGAGCCAGATGATTTCTGCAAAAATGTCAGGGAGAATAGAAAGAGCCGCTAAGTGCCAAGCCGAAGCTGGGCTTTCCACGCCTTTCCACGATTAAAAAGGGAGTTCAGTTAGAGCAGAGACACTGCCCCCAATGCTCAAACCAAAGTTATGTCCTTGCATGACAGCATCATGCCTGTCTGCTGGAATCATTCTATCCAATACACAGGAGCTCTGCACAGCCTCGCTGCGCAGCCCCCCATCACAGACTCTCAACACAGCCCTTTAGCACAGCCTCCCAGCACAGTCAGCTGACAAACACATATGGAGACGCCTCCTTTCTTGTTCCACATGCGGCTCACGTTCCCACCCCAGCACACGCTTCCCTTTGCCCTGTGATCTGCTCTTGCTCCTTCTCTTGACCTGTTGTCCAAGATTCTCCACTTCCCTTCAGCAGTGGCTTCCCATCTCTATCCTGTCCTGCCACAGCGTCCCTGGATTCTCCTATGCTGATTAACATGCAAACGCCATGATGTTTGACCACTACATGTCGTCCGCACAAACACACACAGCTTTAAAAACCGCTGCACAAAAGAAGGAAGTTAAACAGGAAATAAAATGTGTGTTTTATTTAAGAAGGAAATGTCATATTTACTTGTTGTTGCTGATTGCATTGTTTGTACTTTAATGTTTTATCTCTGCATACAATAAAAAAAAATCAGCATCTGTGTCCCCCGATCTGGGTTACGGGCTTGTTTGGAAATGTGCCTGTTTCTCGCAAGGTAATTATGGGAGCGTAGCTATAGACACCAGCCAGGCACCAGCTGATCTGCTCTCTTTATACCTTATATATCCTGGCATTTCCCTCTAGGTAGGTTATTAAACTGGCCGTGACGCTCGCTACTCGCTACCCACTGCACTGAGAGTAAAAGCCCAGGAATCACATCTTTCCATTGAAGCTTCATAAACACGGAGACTCTTGCAGGTGAAAGGATGAAATGAAATAATCACACAAACCCCTTCCAGATTGGGGGCCTGGGGGCTAAATGAGGATAGCAGAGAGACGCCATGATCTCATCTGTTTCATTTTATATTTAACAAACTCTTTCTCACGGCTCCACCTTCCCAATTTCCTGGGCCACTCTTCCACATCCTGATATTCCGTTTAATATGTGTCTCACGCCCCCCCCCCCCCCCACACCTCCTACTAACAAGTCCTTCACTAGACTGTCATACGGTAACACTGCGAGATGTCTGAATCCCATAATTAGATGCGACTCATAGACTGCTGCAGATGATGGGCCGGTTGCCTGGAAACTAATGGTTTCCATAGTGACGGCAATATTCAGCCATTGGTTGAGTAAGTGAGGAGTCGGTCCAATATGAGGCCACCGGCGGATGTCATGCAGGCTCAGAACAGACACGCAAAGGCTCACATGAAGCTGCTGCTCGCCGTTGCTTGGCCGCGTATTTCCCAGATACTCCCACAGCCTGCCTGTAAGGAAAAGAAGCATTTAGAGACATTCCTCAGCTACCCAGTAGTATTTGCACAATAAATCAGAGTTAATAACACCAGATCCAGCCTTGGTAGAGGGCTCTCTTATAGGAATCCTCCAGGAGTGCATTTCACACTGTATCTCTTGCACGACGTGTTCAATAAGCACAGAGACCTGCCCTGATGTTTTGTCACTGAACAAAGCACTTACAGATACATCCACTTACAGATACTGTACATGTAAAGGAGATGCCAGCTTTATAAATAAAGATTAAGGGCTGACTATAGCAGGGTGACAATCGTGCGACACTGCAGTGATTAGTACTGTGGCCTCACACCTCTGGGACCAGGGTTCAAGTCTCTGGCAGAGTTCTGTGTGTGTGGAGGTTGAATGTTCTCCCCATGTTGTTGTGGGGTTTCCTCTGAACACTCCTGGTTTCCCTCTATTAGCATAGAGTTTTATTCCATAGTACAGCAAAGAGCTTGATGGATGGAGGCCACTTAAGAAAGAGCTTTGGAGCAGGAGGGAATGAGCAGTGAATGTGTTTCGGACGCCCCTGTCTTTCTAAAAACACGGCAAAATAAACATACAAACAGACCCGTTCACTGCGGTGTGTTGGCACTCGCCAAGGGTTGGTTTCCACCTGCGCCCGTTGTACCCAGGATAGGCTCCGAGCCCCCCGCGACCCCAGTGGGGATTAAGCGGTCTCGATAATGGATGGACGGGTGGACAAGCCTATTTAACGGCTAGCACTGGAAGAACTAATCAATGCTATAACATCAATGATAAGTCTTTGTCTGCAGCCTGAAGTATTTGTGAATAAAATTTTATAATTAAATTCAAATGGCCAAATCAGTGACATCATCGTGGAGAAGGTGGCGTTGGGAATGGGCAGGGGGTCCTAGTGAATGTAAAGCAGGTTGCTTCTGGCTCTCATTGGCTGAAACGCTTCTTCTGTCTTGGAGGAGTATGCTTGTGTGCCTTGGACATCTTTATCTGTGTTTACACAGTGCCACAAACTGGTGGATCTCTTTGCTGATCTTAGTTATCTTCGAGTTCTCTCACCAATCTTGGCACAGATTGCTTCCGCGAATGAAAATAATCAGAGGCCTAAAGTAATCTCAAACAGCTGGGGGTTTGAGTTTTGTCTTCCGTGGAGGCACTGTGGCTGCGACTTAACTGCATCCCATCTCAAATATGTGCAGATTGAGCCATATGAGCTCCCAAGAATATTTTTGCTGCTTGAAATGAGTGCATTAATGAATGTGAGCACTAGGGGGCAGGATTGTGTCGCTGAGGGGATTGCGGCCATTAACTATTCAGGGTTTTAATTTCTTTATAGATTGATTTATAGTGATGGGGGGCTCAGCGGGCAGCATTGCTTTCTTATGCGTCTAGAGTTGGGGGTGTGAATCGCGTGACTGTGTGGAGTTTCCACGTCGGGACCCTTTCACATGGCGGAAATGCACCATAGGTTGGTACCCAGTTGAGGGTGTAACACATCCTGATAAAAGACCCCCTGTGAGTGGCATAAGCAGTTATAAGATGTCCCTCTCTGAGCTGTAATGTGCTCTGTCTTCATCTCACTGTGTTTCATTTCCTGAGAATGTCTAGACATGTTCAAACAATGTGACCTTATGTAGCCTGTCATAAAGTCCCGAGCTGTGCAATGATTGTGTTCATGTACATTATTATTTGCCGATCATTATCAGTTATAAATTGTGTTCGGCAGCCCTGCGGGAGTAATGAGCTTTAGCGACAATGGTGTAGCATGCGGCGCTGGGACGAGAGCCAAGGTCTGGGGACGGCAGCCGTGGGGCATGCTGGGAGTGCGGAGGAAAGCTGCTCCACCAGGAGGCCGGGCCGCTCTGGGCCGCTCTGAGCCGGCGGCGGGGGGGGGGCTATGTTCTCAGTCGCTTTCCTCGTTCCATTTGAACAGCAGTTCTCAACCAGTTCATCCCCAGGACCCATTAAGGACTCATTGGGTCATTAAGTCACAACCCAAATTTTTAAGAATTTGAACCAAATTTATTTTACAAAACATAGTGCGGTAATAGTAAATAGGGTATCAGGCGTCCCAGCTCAAGCATTTTAATTTTTGGGAGGTGAATGAGGACACCCCCTCCACAAAATGAACCCTAAAGAAAAACAACACATGCATAAACAGGGCGTGGGCCGCGTGCTGCTGGTAATTTCTTTCAATGCTCCACAACTCACTGAAAATAGTCCCAGTTGAGTAACAGTGCTTTAAAACATTTTAAGGTAGCTCGTATTCAGTTTGCGCCCCGCCCTGCATATGGCCGGCTAACAGACACCTGTGTGCATCCGCAGCCACATGCAGAGTGACTGGGTCGGCTGCATTTCATACCGAGCGCAGCCGCACCTCTCAGACGGCGTGTGTCCTTCTGGATGTGCCGCAGTCTTTCCACATGCATGCCGCCACATGTGTGGCAGAGTGGCTGCTATTTTACTGACCCTTCCATTGACTCCTTGAAACCCACAAGATGGGGCTTCCCTCCTAAAGTACCCTTGTCTGGAAGTCCCATCAGCGACTCGCTGGGGCAAAATACCCCAGGCTGCTGTGCATAACGCGAGTGTGGGCAGATGCCGTATAACACGGTTTACCAGCCACAGATCACTGCACTGAGTTTGTTTTCAGGGGTGGGATTATGCATGTTTGTGCCTGTGTTTGTTTACAGAACCGTCTCCAAGCGCGAGTCAAGCATACGGCGGAGACCCTCCCAGCCCAGACTCCCCTCAAAGAATCCCATTCCTGTAATTGATTCCAGGCAGGATCGTGGGCTCGCCAGGAGCAATCTGTATCATTTTTATCTCTCAGTGAAGCTCAGTACCGCTTCCAGATGGAGGACACAGTTCAGGGCTTGAGTTTGTCTTGAAAAATGTGATGTCATTATGTCCGGCCACAGCTGGGCAGAACATGGCATGGCAAAGGCGGGTTTTTTTGCACCAGCAGATATGTGCATGTGTGAGAGGTGTGAAATTGCATAAACAGGCCCCCCCAGTCATCTATTTGATTTTATGCATGTGTTTGTCATATTCATCTGGTTGAGGATGACTTAAAATTGTAATTACAGTTGATTCTTTTTGATTAAGAATTTTTTTCCATCTAAAGGTACAACTGGCTTTCCTTCCTCTGCCTTTAGAGATTTGCTGTTAACATGTGGATTCTCACAGTCTAGTAGAATAGAACAGTATTGTAGTACTTAATTAATCCCCATGGGGAAACTCTCTCTTTGCCTACCCCATCTTGTTCTTTGGGGGTCACAGTGCAGGGGCAGCCAGTGCACAGCATTCCCAAAAGCTGAGGGTGATGGCCTTGCTCAGCGGTCCACAGACATGTCACTATTCTGCCGTGGCTCGAACCGATGACTTTCCTACCCCAGACCCAGAGGTGGGTAATTCTGGTCCAGAGAGTAAGAGTACAGACCAAGATTTTGTTTTAACAAATCAGCTGACCATTAATAGTCACAGTCACAAAGTACTCAGTTGATTTTTTAAATAAAATCTTGGTCTAGACTTTTAATCTAGATCTGGATTATCACCTCGGGTGCTGTAAGACCCCTTTAAACAAAGACACTCTCCGGGCAGCCTCTGTGCTATGGGGTCACCCACAGAAGCACATTGCAGCATTTCTACCAAAAACATTCTCATCCTTCAAAAGGCTGCACACCAAGCTTCCAAAGCACGACAGGTCAGACTTTTGCAGTCTCCAGTGAGAGTAATGAACGTCCTTAAGCAATGTGCAGATGACTCCATCCAACACGAAATGTGTAATATGTTCCCTAAACCATAACGAGGAGCCTGTTTTCTAGGCTTTATAAGGAGCAGGTAGAGCACTGCACTGCCCAAACTCTCGTCGCATCACACCCACCCTGAAATAAATATGCAGACTTTCCCACACGAAAGCTGGCCCACATTCTTCTGGAAGCGCAATCGTGGGGAAATGGCCAGTGTTCCCACTGAAAGGCTCCAGATCTCTTGCAGATTTCAGACGGAAGCAGAACGGTCGCCTCCATGTCCCAGTGCTGTTTATCTAGGGAACCAGTGGGTTCAGAGCAAAATTTCAGGGATAATTACCCACAATTTTGAACTGGCTGGAACATCGGCGGTGCCAGAGTATGCAGCTGGGTGTGTGGAACCGGAACAGGGGAATTGGTGCCGCTTCTGTCCGTGGGCAGTTCTTGGGCTTCTCCCTACAGAGGAACGTTAAAGGCCTCATCACCGTCGGTCACCTTGCACTGAAACAGCAGCCACAGCGCCGGCCATGCGCCTGCTCAGCGAAGGCCGTGATTTTCTCACCGCTCTGGAACCAGGGGACGCTTCTTAGAGAAGAAACTTTTGCTCCCGAGAACCATGTAGGATTTAGCTTCTCACTAAGAATGACCTTTTCTTTTGTAGACTCAGGAGAAGCTGATACCTAAGTGAAACAGCACACCCTGATTGAAAGCCTTCTCAACCCTTACTGTCTTGAATGCCTTGATGTCCTACAGTGTAGATCGGACATCTTAAGTCGATCCCACATTTTCGGATCTGCTATATATTAAAATGCAAAAAATGAGCATTTATAAAGAAGACCAAAAGGGGGCATAGTGGAGGCCAGGAGCCTCTGAACTGGAGGGTCCTTTTGGACATAACTCCGCCCACCCCCCACCACATGTGGTAGAAACAGGTCTGTCTGGGTCATGGCATGTGGTCGGTAGGTCCAGACCGTGTCCAGGCAAAAGGAGAAATCAGCACCCAGGGGCGTGACAGAGACAAATCGTGTCAGCAGCACTGTAAACCTGATCCCGTTACTAATGTCCATCGGACCTGAAACTCCACAGCAGGGCCCGGAGTACCCCACAGGGCCCGGAGTATCCGGCAGGGCCCGGAGTACCCCACAGGGCCCGGAGTATCCAGCAGGGCCCGGAGTACCCCACAGGGCCCGGAGTATCCGGCAGCGCCCGGAGTACCCCACAGGGCCCAGAGTACTCCTCAGGGCCCGGAGTATCCAGCAGGGCTCAGAGTACTCAACAGGGCTCAGAGTACCCAGCAGCGCCCGGAGTACCCCACAGGGCCCAGAGTATCCAGCAGGGCTCAGAGTACTCAACAGGGCTCAGAGTACTCAGCAGCGCCCGGAGTACCTCACAGGGCCCGGAGTATCCAGCTGCGCCCAGAGTATCCCACAGGGCCCAGAGTATCCAGCAGGGCTCGGAGAACCCCACCGGGCCCGGAGTATCCAGCTGCGCCCAGAGTATCCCACAGGGCCCGGAATACCCAGCAGGGCCCAGAGTACTCTTCAGGGCTCGGAGTACGGAGCGAGGCCCGGAGTACCCCTCAGGGCCCAGAATATCCAGCAGGGCCCTGAGTATCCAGCAGGGCTCGAAGTATCCCACACGGCCCAGAATTCCCAGCAGCAGGCCGAACGCCAGACCACTGCTATTGTGCTATTTATACGCCACTCAGCCAGTCTGGCTCACTCTGCAGCGTCTGTTGCTCAGAACTACATCGCGACCGGCAGGGACGCTTTCAGAGGCCTAAGCAACACGGAACACATTTCTGTGTGTTTATGTTTACTGTGTATTCATGAGGTGGGGGGGTGCAGGCAGGGTAATTTGAGAGATTCCTGTTTCTTTTATGGCTCCGGTTCTCTCTCTTTGGCCGTGGCACGTCTGCGGTGCGGGTGGAAGCCCACGAAGCAGGACGCTGTCATGACAGGCCCACTTTAATTATTCAGAGGCCACTAGGTACAAGACAGCGCTCTGGCGGCAGCTAAGTCTGTCTGTGTTTGTCTTCCTCGTCGTGTCTTTGCTTTAGAGTCACGGGGCTTCTGTTTACATTCGGTTTAGTGCCGGGAAATCCTCTCCTGGTCGCTGCTGGTCTCTGCCAGCCCATACAAGCCGCCTTTCCCAGGACAAATGGCGTCACTCTCTGTGGGGTGACGGGCTCACCCTCCTTGGAAGCAGTCAGTGGCCACCGGGGCAGGGAGCGGCTTTCGGGGGGGAGGTCAGGCAGAGGGGACAGGGGCTGTGTGACAGAGTCAGGGGGGTACTGAAGATTGCGTCTGCGATGAGCAGTAAGAGAGAGTAGAAATAACCAGGGGGGCTGTTTCAGAATATCTCACTGGCCCCTCCCACGCCCACCCCCGGCCCGCCACCCCACCCCCTACAATCTCGCTGTGTGGTCTGCGACGGAACCATCAACTGAGGCTGGATCAGGGTGCCGGGGGGGTGGGGGGGGGCAGGGAGCCCACAGCTGCAACCAGCGTGAGGTCTGGCAGCACGGGGAGCTCCACCCACTGGCTTACCCATGATGCAGTGCACTGAGAGACACGGCACAGAGCAGCAAGGCCCCTGACAGAGGTGGAGATTTCAGGTCCAGAAAGTAAAAATCCAAACCAGGATTTTGTTCCAACCAACCAGCTGAGTATC